>PVLC010000209.1:14469-30241 GCA_004027655.1 Graphiurus murinus | reverse complement strand
TAAAATAAGGAGAGATGGGAAAGTGATATGAGAAAATCGAAAACAATAAAAGATTTCTCTTTATAGCATCATCCCTCAATTCCAGTTTCCATACTAAGAGCTCTCCTACATAACCCACAGAAGCTATGCACAGGCAAGAGAATTCACCTAGAAGAAACTACAGAACATTTCAAGGGGCGAGAGATTAAGGAACCAATCTCTGTCGAGGCCCACCATTGAGACTAGGGCTGTTAAGAGGTAGAAGAACTCATGTCCTTGATTGGAACTAAATGATCTACAAACAATTGGGTGTGTACTTACTAGCACTGAACAACTTACTGGAATGACCAGGAGATAACAGAATCCTTCTCCAATCCTCAGGTCTTGCAGGTCTTTAATGCACCATAGTTCATCTAATCTAAGGCACCAATTGTATGGTACACTATAATTTTATGTACTAAGGAAGAAAGAAGCGCTGACAATTAAATATGACAATGCATTGATTGTAATATGCATTCAGTTTCAGAGATGTTTAAATGTGTGTCCTAGGATTGCTAAAATACAGTCAAATTAGATCCCTTACAATGGCCTTAAATCCCCTCACAGGGTAGTCCTGATCAATGTCTGTAGACTCAGCTCCTGCTGCGCTCCATGGACCAGTGCTTCAGCCAGCAGGATTCTCCCGCATCTGCACCCCCTCCACTCCAGGGCTCTGCTGAGGCTGCATCTTGGCCTGGAAGGCACTCCCTTGACCCCAACTGCCCCTCTCTACCCAGCCCAGTCTCCACATTTTGTTTTATCCTCCTTAGGGGCCCCCATAACTTCATAGCTCTGGTATTTTTGAGTTTAGTACTTTCTCTAGATTATGAGTTCCTTGAGGAAGATAAAATAGCAATAGCTAACATTTGCTGAGTATTTACTATGTGCCAGATAATATATGTATATACAGATGCTACTTGATTTATCATGGCACAAGTCATAAATATCACAAGTCAAAAATACATCCAATACATCTAACCTACCAAACACCATAGCTTAGCCTAGCCTACATTGAATGTGCTCAGAATACTTGTATTGGTCTACAGTTGGGCAAAACATCTAACATAATGCCTGTTTTATGTGGAAGTGTTGAACATCTCATGTGCTTTATTGAAAAGATCAAAATGCAAAATTTTAGGTAGCTACTAAACACATTGATTTTACACCATTGTAAGGTCAAAAAATCATTAAGTTGGGGACTATCTATATCACATACATTTCATATGCAAGTGACTGCTATTGTTATCTAATGAGGAAAATAAGACCTAGGTAGTAACTTTGCCAAATTCATACAAGCTATTGATTAAGTATATTGCTTAGTCCCTTTCAAAGACTAACTTGGAAAAGGCAATGGCAGCGGTAGTCAAAGTAATACTTCTGGGTAGTCAAACATACTTCTGGGTGACAACACTGCCCCATTTCAATCATGCTGGATCCTAATAGCCTAAGCACTAGCATCATGCCAGGCATGGAGTGACATGAATGGATGAGTGGATTTCCCTCGTGAATTTCCCTTTGGTATGGAAACAGCTTTGTGGAGACCCTCTAGCCCAGCTCCACTTCTTTCTATTTCTCTTTCCCATAACATCAGAAAAATTATTCCCACCATGAGGGAGCTTATGATTATAAATAAAACGAAGCCTTTAAGACATTACTGAAAACTAAAGAAAAAGGCAACTAGATAAAAATAATAACATTGGATAAAGGTATGAATAACAATGCTGATAATAACAAGAGAATTCATGAGCCATAGTAATGCACTTAGTCAAATAAAGGGTTTGTGAATCTAATGAGTTCCAAGCAGATTCATTTTGGCTATAAAATAAGAAGCTTCTGTGATTGTTGTTGTTATTATAAATTAAGATGGGCTTAAAAATATGTTGCAGACAAGTGTGCATTTTAATAAACTTGAAAGCACAATCCTAAATTCAGAGTTCTGCCTCTATTTCTCTAGCTCAGGGGTGTCTGTGGGTATAGGTAAGGGGACCTGCATCCCTGACCACCCCACTGGGCCAGAGTGTAGGTGACCTCTGACCTTTGCAAATTGGCTTACTGAGAAGGTAGCCAGCAGAGCCTGATTGGACGGGGATGTGTTTTCCTTCAGATGTTTGCAAGACAACCGAGGGATGCAGGTATCTGGCTGAAGTCCCTTTCAAAGCAATGGCAGTGGTAGTCAAAGCGGTAGCATTGAGGATTCATTCAAAAGAATTGTATATGGTTAGAAAACCATATTAAAAAGTAAGAAAGGAAGTTATTTTGAAATGATAACCAAGACTGGATGGGGTGAGATCTTTCAATGGGAAGTCCTTTGCAAACAATTTTTAGTTGTGGCGAAATACACACGACATAAAATTTGCCACCTTAACAGCTTTATAAGTGGACAGTTCAATAGTGTTAAGTACATTTGCATTGTTGAGCAGCCACCCCCATCACAGAACACCTTTCATCCTGCAAAACCGAAACCCTACAGCCATCAAACAACTCCCTGTTCCCTCGTCCCATGTCTCCAACAACCACCATTCTACTGTCTGTCTGGGAAATCCTTTTTAAGTAGACCACTGCATAATCAGTATTGTACTATTCATTCAGGCAGACTTCTGAAATTTGTGTCCTTTGAAAACGGAAGATCCATCCTTTTGAGTCCTCTCATTTAGAAAGTCACTCCTAAGAGGAACAAGTGGGAAACTGAGGCTTGCTTTAGCACACACAGTGAGGAGGTCCATTGCGCAGGTTGGTACTGAGCTCCGATGAACACTTCATCTGGACACACGGTTGCCACTTCCACACTGGCTGCACCCATAACACCGCGACCAAGTTGAATTACTGTGTCTTCTTGAGATGATATGGTGGAACTTCTGCAGGCAGGAAAACAGGTGAAATGCCTTCTTGAAAGCACCTGTCTTTTCCATAGGTGACAAGTTACCTTCAATGAGCGCATCCCCACAGAGTCCACAGCACAGAAAGTATGTGATGAATGGGCCCTTGCGGGGGTAGCTGTCTGCCACTGTGTGCCCCACACATATTTTCTACCTGTGCCATGACATGATAAAAGACCGTTGAAGTATGGATCTTCCCTTCTCATGAGACACAAATTCGAAACTCTGAGCTCCTTGGTAAGGAGAGAGATCAGTGCAATAAAATGCTACCTTAGCTTCTCACCCTCTATGGAGATATCTCATGGAGCATACAAATGTGCCAAACCTACTTTTTGCACCTAGAAATAGTCAACACTGGCCCCTGCTGAGTGAGAGCCAGATCCAGACCCTCCTCCTTTCTCTGTCATTAGCTGTCTCCTTCCTCTTCTCTCCTTTACTTGTTCCATGGTCTGCATGATTGTTCTGATGCAAATTCTCAACAGCTGCTCATCCAAACACTCTATTTCTGCCTTTGTCTTTGAAGTGTTGTCATGCCACTTCTCTGAACTACAATTTAATTCTGTGCCAAAGAAGAGGAGTTGAGAAGATGTTGTTTTTCCATGAAAGGAGGACACAGTAATATCTCCAAGGTGTGTTTGCACCCTAAGTGAAAAGCCATAGAAACATACCCCACAGTCTACCTAATAGGCGACATGAGGATACCTGAGGTTAGGTGTATTAGCTGTGCCCTCTGGAGCATCCTACCTCAGCTTTCTCACTAAAAATTTGCAGATGATAAATATCCCCCCCCCAACAGAATAGGGGGGGATAGTAATTTATAGATGTTGCTGAAATAAATAAATGAACAAATGAGCGAGTGAATGAATACATACATTTAACTAGATCTTCAAAAGAGCTCATTTAGTGATGGGCATAGTAAAAGTGAGAAATCCATTGATGAACAGAGTGTTTAATAATCAACACAATAGAGGCAGTCAAGTCAAGACTGTGAACATATTATAGGTGGTTACTTTGGATAATATCAGAAACTCCAAAGCACCCATAATTATACAGCATTGGTTAAATGACTTTTCTGCTAAACCAACACTCCAAAGATCATCATTAATCTTAGTAAATGAACAACTCCAAGAAAATCATCTGGGTAATAGTGAACTATCTATCTATCTATCTATCTATCTATCTATCTATATAATTTGTACATCCATGGGTGCTTGTTATACATGCATTAAACATTAACAATTTGTTCTTGCTTATGTCTTAAAGGCAAGAAACCTCAAATTTACCCAGTGTACTCTCCTGCCAGAACGACATGCTATATCTCACCTGCAATTCTAACAACTGCCTAGCTTGTTATAGTATTGCTTGTTGAGACTCTGTTGAATGAATGAGTGAATACATGAATGAATGAGTGAATGAGTCAAGAAAAGGACCTGCCAGAGTAGCAGGGAGGAAATGGTATGATCTACGGTCCTATTGCACACAAGTTCCGGTCAGTTGGCGACACTGGAAACTCCATAGTTATGTATGTCCCCTAAATCTTCTGGGCTGAGCCGGCCAACCCCAGTGGGAACTTCCTCCAATAACCATGACTACAGTATGCTGCTGGCAGGGCCCCAGGGGCTCTAAGTGTCTCACCCCGAGAGGAACTCTTCGAGCAGTGCCAGCACAGCCTCGGCCTCGCGAAAGAGCCCAGCTGGACCATAAATTGTACAGACAAAGATAAAGACACGCATTTTCTCTTGGCTCAAAGGACTTCAGCATGGCACATTTACCCTCCCCTCTGCCAGGCCAGCAGGGCCGTTCACAGGGCTTCTCCTTTCCCTCTACTTTTTCTCTTCTCCCACTCTACCCCCTTCTCTACTTTTCCCATCTGCTGCATGAGATATAAGGCTCCTATAATTCCTGGTTACTAGAGCTGCTTATCATTCTGGAGCTGGTACAGCAGACTGTTTGTTGGAATGACCTTGAAATGACCCTTGTTCTCGGTCTGTTTCAGCCCTGGGTTAACCTTGTGCCCACACACAGCTGTGGGCTCATGAGAAGCACTCGAGTTGGAGTCAGCAGATCCTGGTCCAGATGTGGCCACTTGCTACCTGTGGGACTTTGGGCAAGTTGCTGGATGTCTCAGAGCCTCCTAAAATAATGCTAACCCCATGGGATGGTTGTAAGGAGTAAACGAGGTATCTCATCGCTGCGGTTACACTTAGTATTTCTAGCATGACTTGTAGGTCACAACTTTGATTCACCTTCATGGAGGGAGGGAGGTGATTTAAGGAAAAAAATATTAAAAAAAAAACACAGTTCAAAAAATGTTAAGTGATTTACTAAGTCAGTAGTGGAAGATGCAGAAATAAAACCTAGGTTTGTTGCCTCCCTGTCCACAGTAAATTCCACCCTTCTCACTCCCAAGCTAATTCTGCAGCTAAATTGTATGGCAGCTCTGCTTTCCAAAAATGACACCAGGACTACAGAGCAATCAGGAAGCGTGGATGGTTTTCCCTTTTTGGCCACTAGATCTCAATCTGTTAATCTCTTAGGCTGTACAAAGAGACATGCCATCCTTCACCTTTATTTTGTGCCTCAGTTTCTTTCATCTGCTCATTACAGTGGGAGCAGGTGGCCCTTTCCTGCTGAAAATGGTTAGTATTATGGAAGGCACTGTCTAACTCTGGACATGATGTTTGGATAACCATTCTGAATAAATTCCGTTTCTTTCTCTCTCTCTCTCTCTCTCTCTCTCTCTCTCTCTCTCTCTCTCTCTCATATACAACACACACACACACACACACACACACACACACACACACACACACACTCTTTACTAGAAATGCGAAACAAGTCTAATCTCCTAGAGGAAGTGCCCTGCTGAGGTTCAGGAAGACATTGATGAGCTGTGTATTCAGAACCTGAAATGAAAAGGTGAGGTATTTTTGATAGTGATATCACTAGGCAGTGAGATTTGATCAGTAGTAAGAGGAAGACATTAAAGGAAGGGTCAAAGAAAGAAATAAAGCTGAACCCCTTTGCTGAGCTTGGCAAACAGGATAAAATATAAATAACAAAGATATTACCCTGACTCATTTTTCCCTTTTCTCTGATTACCACTTGAGATAATTAGCTAATACAACAAGCCAAATCGAAAACCAACTGGATTTTTTGCCAGATCATTTCCCCCTCCCCAGTGGAACAACTTGGATTAAATCACATCAAAGCACTCCCCACTGAATCCCTACCCCCAAAAGAAGACACAGAGTGCAAAGCCAGACCTCTCTTCCTTGTCTAGCTCAGAGAGGTTGCCGGGAAGAGCTCGAGAGCTGATATGAGGCAGGAAGCTGGAATGTGTCTCCATGACAACCACCCAGGCCAAGGCCAGCTTCATCACCTGGAAACTAAGCAAGAAGCAAACGGAGGGCGTATATGTTGGGAAAGTTTGAATTCTCGTAAGCATGAGCCTGTTTGAATGCAGGTGTGTGTTGTACCTAAGGTGAGATGAGAGGAGGAAAACAAAAGAATCAGGGCAGGGTGTAAGAAACTGATCAAATCAATGAAGAGGTATTTTTGGAGAAGAGTCTTTCTGTTTAAAGAACTGTCCAGGCTGGTCAGGTAAGAAATGTTAGGTCTGGTGTTGTATATATCAATCACCCAGAGAGGAGCTGTGTTCTCCTAGAAGAGTTTGCAAACATTGGAGGTCTAGGAAGAAAGGGCAGGTGCCCAAGATCGCAGAGATACTGGTGGAGCTCAGACCCAACTCCACGCTGTCTAACTCAATCTGGGGCCACCTTTGTGCTCACTGTCTCTCTCTAGGCAACATTTGCTCTTTTCAGGCACTATTTGTGCTTCTCCTGTGTTCTTTTTAACCAGATTTCTCCTGCAGAGAGCCAGGGGCCCAGGAGAGTTGCCACTGTGATTTGAGCACCTTCCCAGGAAGGGCTCTTCTGGGAAAGTTGTGGGATAAAGGATGAAAGGGAAGGAGGGACAAGTCTCATTGGCTTCCCAGTTTTTCCCCAGCTTGGTGCACGAAATGTACTTTATGTGATTTATATCTGTGTGTCATGTATAAACTTGTCCTCCTACTCTACCTGTTCATTGCTCTATTGAAAAGATAGGGGTAAAGGGGTCAGGCTGCCTGGGTGAAAACTCGGGCTAAACCCCTCACTAACTTTATAATTTTGCCCAGGTCCCTCACCCTATTTGCCTCAGTTTCCTCATCTTCAATAAAGGGATTATAAGGATGCCCACCTGCTAAGAGGTAGCACTCAGGCCTAAGGTGTCCCTCGCCCCCTTGAAGGAAGCCCTGTCTAAGGACACTGCTTGAGAATCCAATAGTGCAAGCGAATCAAGGAACGCCAGTCTGTTCTCACTCCAAATCTCTTCTCTTCTTGCTCAGTGTTTCCCAACTTTTTTTTCCACATCGTGGCACATGCAGAAAAATTTTAATACTTGTGCAATGCCAACATCAACTGAGAGGTTGTTTACAGCTGCTGGGATCTGGCTGCCTCCAGCCCTTCTGGTGGCTCCCAGGGCTGTGCAGATCAAGATCTAGGTGTCCTGTCACCAAGACAAGGCAAAGCAAGGATGGACCAAAAACATAGTAGGGAAGTCCTGCCCAGTCCCTGGGCCTAGAGGAATTCTGGACACTAATTTGTTCAGGATCATCTAGACCAAACCCTGGAGACAAGGTAGATAGAGTGCTCTGGCTAGCTCCGGCCAATGGGAGTCCACTCTGGTTCTGGGGGGAGCGATCCTTCTTAAAGCTCCTGGAAGGTAGAATGAGTGTTGGGAAGCTACCACCATATTCACCACACATACACCTGGCAGGACAGGATTCCTAATGGGGCAGAATCCCAAGCATGAGATTTCTTCCTCTGTGGCCCTCATTATAAGCTATTATGGTTTGGATATATAATGGTGTAAAACCCCCAAAGAGCTCCTGTTGACAATGCCAAAGGTTTAGAGCTGAAATAACTGAATCAGGAGGGTTCTAACCTCATCAGTGGATAAATCCATTGATGGGCTAATAAACTTGTTGGGTGATAAGGTAGGCAGGTAAGACGTGGCCAGAGGAGGCAGGTCACTGTGGGTATAGCCGTGGTGATTTGGTGATTACATATGGCCCTAGTTCTTCCCTCTGCATGCATGCTCTATCTACCTACCTACCTACCTACCTACCTACCTACCTATCATCTATCTATTATCCAGCTATCTATCTATCTCTCCTTCCTACTGCCATGCCCTCAGCTTCTCAGATATGAGCTGACCTAACAAGACCTGAAACCTCCAGGTGTGGCTGTCAGGGATTTGGGGTCACAGCAGTGGGAAGGCTTATGGCTTCCCCAATATGTTCTGGGGTTTGCTCATCTGTAAACAGGAGTGGCTATCCAGGCTCCCAGGCCTGAAAGACCTGGCAAGAACCATAAGTGCCACCATGAGCTGTCACATTGATGGACCAAACATTTGAGATTTTATTGAAAGGTTTTTTAAAAAATAAATGAATAAATAAATGGGCTATTTAGGTTTTTCCTCCATCTCTCTTAATGGCACCTTTCAACCCAGGAGCTGCCAAAGAAGTTATAAGTCACAGCTATGTATAGAAACCACATCATTCACTACTGAAATAGAGAAAAATGGCAACCAACTCCCCCACACCACTTAGGGAGAAGAGAGAGGGCAGCTGGATCCAGCCAAAACAGGGGGTGGGTGCGTCCCTGCAGGTTGCTTGTCATGCCAGGGTTCCCGTGGGGAGCACTCCCAGGAACTGCAGCATTTTTATGATAGCAGGAACTGCCCTCGGGGCATCTCATGCACGCTCCTGGATGCAGTTTACCACATTTGGAAGAACCTTTGGGGACAGGAAATTTGATAAATTCCCGCTCCAATGTTTCACGACCCTGACAGCAAAGGAGCTCTTCCTAATAACTGAGCGACAGGCTGCTTCCCACGGTTTAAATGCGTTTTTCCTTCTGATGTCCTTAGTGGAGATGGGGAACAGCTGGCCACCATCGTCCACATAATAACCCCTCTTATATTGAAGATGGTTATTATGTCACTCCTCACCCTTTGCTTCCCTTGGTTTAAAAAAAAAAAACAACTCCCATTTCTTTATCTTGACATCAAACGCTCTTTTCCTTTGTCCCAACTCAATCCATCATCGCCCTCCTTTTCTCTTTAAAATTATATTCTTTCTTCCGACCTTGTTAGAAAATTGATGGAGCACGTATAAATATCATTTCCACCGCACCATCGTGATGGAGGCATACGAATCAGGGATGGATGAGAGGAAGGAAATGAATATGTGTTGTGCACTGACCCAGTGTGAGTTGGGTGCTTCTCCGTGTTTTCTCAGTGAATCTACACAACCCGAGGATGTATTTTAATCTCAGAGTCCCTGATCTGGAAACGGGGACTCCAGTGCATCAAATAATGCATTCAAGGTAATCTGGTTAATCATCTCCATAGCTGAGGTTCGAATTCAGGTCTCATTATTTATTAACTCACAGAACAATATGGATGGAGACAGTACATGAACTACATTCAAGGAAATACACAGGAAGGCCACAATGAGATTCCATTTCATACCTGCTGGGATGGCTGCAGTAAAAGTCAGGCAATAACAAGTGTTGGTGAGGATGTGGAGAAATTGAAACATGGCTGGTGGGAATGTAAGTGATGTGGCTGCTTTAGAAAGGAGTCTGCATCTTCTTCAAATTGTCAAACATAGATGTACTGTATGATCCCAGATTCCACTCCTACGTACATATCCAAGGGAAAAAGCATATGTCCATGCAAAAATAAAAAAAAAACTATATGCAAATGTTCACCGTAGTAGTATTCATTATAGTGAAAAAGTGGATTTACCAAAAAGTCCATCAAATAAGGAATGGACAAAGAAAGTATGATACATCTATGTTCTATAACATTATTTGGCAGTAAAAAGGAATAAATTGCAGATATACACCACAAGGTAGATGAACCTTGAAAATATTATGCTGCATAGAAGAAGTCAGAGACACAAAAGGCCACATATCATATAATTCCATTGATATAATGTGGCCACAGTAAACTCATCCATAAAGACAAAGCGGATTAGTGGTTGTCTAGGGCTGGGAGGAATCAGAGGTAGAGGTTGACAGCTAAGGGGTATAAGAGTTTCTTTTTAGAGCAATGAAAATGTTCTAGAATTGATAGTGGTCATGGTTGTGTGACTCTGTAAATGTGCTAAAAGTTATTGAGCTGTAAAAGCTATTGATTTGGACTCTTTAAATTGATTAATTGTATATAAATTATATATCATTAAAGGTGTTTTTAAAAAAGTATACTAAATCCCCAAACTCTGCTATTTAAATTAATTTGAGAATCCATAATTGGAAGAAAAAAAAAGTTTTATAATGCAAGTCCTTGAAACAGCTTCTGGACAGTAAGACTTGTTGAAGGTCAGGCATCCTGTCTCAAAGGGTGAGATCTCAAAGGGTCTCACCCTTTGAGAACAACCATTATCTCCACTATTCTGAGAAGGAAGGCCCAAGGCTTAGAGGTCTGCCCAAGGGATATGCCTTGACTCATCCTGCATCCCTCATCCCCATTTCTGATGGAATACAGCCAAGCAAAGAGGAAGTCCTTTGCCCAGGTGACTCAGGTGTAGCAGGGACAGAGTCAAGGTCCTGGAGTCCCTGCCATGTGCTAGGGTCATGGTCCCTTAGGTAGCAGGTAGCAGGTCAGCTGGAATCTCAGTGGGGAGAGGAGCACTTACCTCCTGTGACTCCTGTCTCACTCTCTCACTCCACAGAGCTCCAGAGAAGGAGAAAGAGGAGGCAAAGAAAGAAAGGAAGAAAAGAGCATGCAGACCAGTTGGAAAAATAAAAGGGGGCCAATTCCCTCTTATTAAGCCTGCTATTAGGCTGCGAATCAAATTAAACCACAGGGCTTTCCACTTACAGAGTGCTATTTTAAGGCTTATTAGACTATATTAGGATTGGCATACATTTCCACTGACATAATATCGGCCTTTAATTGGATTTAAGGGCGAGGAGGCTGCATTCAGCTGGAATAGGGCCCCTGCAAGGAGAACTTGGTATTCTTCTCACAGCCTGCCCACTTCCCCTGCTGGCGGCCATCCGAGGGGCCAAGCGGGCCTGTAACCCATTCAGATCCAAAACACAGCTGTTCTCCTCCTCCTCCTCCTTTGATAAACTGCCCAAAGCAGTCAATCATACGTGTGCCCATCACAGTCGGGGCAGCCTTCTGGCTCTCCGAAACTGCTGAGTTATGTGTGCCCACCCAAGTTGGGTATCAGACTTCAGATGCTATGAGAGAGGCTGGAGAGAGAGGCCAGCCTCATCTCTCCTGAGTCCAGGCAGCTGTGATCATCGAAGGTGACAGCGAACCATGTTCGGGCTTTTCATGGGGCAACAATGAAGAGGGGCTTGGGGGCTGGAAACAGAGTTGGCCTTGACCTTTCGATCTCCTTCCAACAGTCCCCTGCCTGATCAACCCTTAAAGGACCTTCAGGGTTAGTTGACAGAGTGACAGAGTCCAAAGAGGGAAGAAATGGGGGGAGGTGGAGAGTTCTCACACTGGAAGGGGAAGGGACTCTAGTGGGTAGGTGGCACACGTCCAGAGCACAGCTGTCCCTGAGTTGCCCTACTGAAGCCTGGCCCACCCCCTCGAAGGGCATGTAGGCGAGGCAGCAAGAGCTGGGCCCAGCCTAGGATGCCCACAAGTTGGGCAGACCCCCGTGTGCAGCCCGGCCCGGCCCGTCCATGCACCACTGCTGCGGTTCCCTCCTTGGCAAAATGGGGCCACATTTTCCTCCCACTCAGGACTGTTCTGAGAATGAATCGGGAGGCTAGAGGGGACGTGGTGAGTGGATGAGCCTTAATAGCATCCCTCTGCCACTTCCCCCTGCTTTACAAGTTGCAAATATTTCTACGAGACGGCACCAGAACAACAGCGACAGACGTCACCAATCAAGTACGTTACAAAATAACGTTGGGATGAGAAGTATCTTGGGACGGAGACAAGGATATACGAAATATCACTTCCCAAAATATTGCTCAAACATGGAAAAAAAAGGATCTCAAATTCCTTAGGATTTTCCACTAATATATGTGAACATCGCCTGCTCCCACTTGCCAAGCTGCTTCTTGGCTATACTTTGATGTCTTCAATTTCCACACTTGTTTTCAGCTCTTCTGCCAGAGCCATGTGCTTGTTTATTTTTACTACATTTTTATGACGTTTCTGCTATAGCAATAAGTTTTGCATTATTAGTTTTATCAAATAACAGAATGTCTGGTTGGCTGGCTGAGATTTATTGGCCCGGGTTTTATGGCTCTGGCCCAGAACACTTGGTGATTACTTTTTAAGTTGTTCCTTAGCTCCTTTCTTAAGTATGCACTTATGCTTTTATTAAATCACATCTGAGGGCTAATTGTTATGGTATAAACATAGCATCAGTGTGATGCCAATTGCTGTAATCTTATCATTATTACTTAATCACAGGTTTGCTTACTTGGTTCGATGCGACGTATGTGCGTTGGAAAAACTTGCTTGTAAATTTAATATTTACAAGTTGAATCTCTTTTTATATTTACTAGGAAGTTTTTCCCCATGGCACATATTACCACACCTTAAAATGCCAATGTGGCAAGTTTAGTTTATGTGGGATATTGAATTTCCTGAGACTGGAGGGAAACCTTATTACAAAACAAAGAAAACCAGAAAGGCACGATCTCATCCCTGCGATTTGTGGCTTCTTTTGGGGTTCGCCTTTGATCCACTGAGTCTGTGAATGATTTGGTTCCATCTTTGAGAGGTGGTGAGAGCATGCACTCCCTCCATTTATGAAGGGGAGAAACTGAGGCAGCAGGGTATCTCACTCTGCCCTGCCACAAGGTACCAGCTTTCCCATTCCCTGCAGGGAAGGCCCTCGGAGCCTGGCATTAACCAAATCTGCTGCACTTCTGCAGGGCTTCAAAACCCCTGGGAGTCTGTGCTCTTTTCAAGTCAGATCTGTTTCCCTCATGGAGCCTGAGCCCAGGTTTTTTTTTTTCCTCTCCCCCACCCCCAACACATGTCCTCAATGCGCACTGACCCCCAGAGAGTTCCACATCAGTAAGAGTGGGACCTCCTGGAATGTTTCCCCCAAGGGGACATCAAAGGAGCAACTGTCCTGGTGGGTTTGGATTAATGGCATCTGAATCATTACAGACAGAGCCGTGCATGCCTGAGAGCCTGGGGCACCGGCAGAGAGAGGGAGGGAGAGAGAGAAACAGTGAAAGAGAGAGTGTGCGCGCACCGAGCCTGCACATATTAAGGGGTTTAAACCAGGAACGAGCTCAAATCCACAAACATGCATTGTACCACTGTGAACTTGCGGTGCTCAAAATTTAGCCAGGAGTTTTTATTTGCAATGTACTGGGGTCTAACATCTTTTTTAGGGCTCAGTTATCTGGAGTCGGAAGTGTTTTATGTATCTACTACTATCCCACTATAACTCTTCTTTTCCCATCAGGGAAGAGAACATCCCTGTGGCAGAGGGTGGGAGGCTGCAGCCTTTATCAAAAGTCTCTTTTTGACATCATGCGCTATCATTTCCTCAGCGCCGTTCCACGCGAACACGTGGAGGTTACCGGAGTAGGCAGACCTCGTGCTGCACGGCCCGTGGATGTTTGCACACATATGTGTGTGTCCTAATGTGCCCTGCTCTGCAGATGGTTGTCATTAATCCGGGCAAGGAAAGCTCTTGGAGAGAGATTCTTTTTCTTCAAAAAGGAGGCTGTCCTAACTCCTCCCTCTGCTTAGCAACCAGCACGTACAGATGCGGTTAAGGCAGAGAATTAGACAAGTGGTCGTGAGTTCCACAGAGGCCCTCTGGGAGGCAACTTGCTGACAGCCCCAGGAAAATGTGGGGAAGGTGCCTGAGGCCCTTTTCAGCACCTGTGTGGTTCCAGGGTAGAGGAATCTGAGACGTGATTGGTGCAAGATCAGGCAAATGTATGCTTCCCTCTGCTGGACTCAATTCTGGGCCCGTCCGAGATTCAAGAAGCATCCCCTCTTTGGGGATTGAAGCCCCCTTTTGGGGAAGTCGGGTGGCAGAAAGGACCAATGCCCCCAGTCTGTCAGCAAAAGAACCAGGTTCTCCCTTCCTGCCTTTGGCAGTCTGTGTGCTGCTCAAGGAAATCTTGCTCCAGAGACTTTGCCTCTGCAGCAAGTGATACGAGACAGGATGGTTAGATACTGCAGGACAGCGAGGGTGCATCCCAGCAGAGATGGCACAGCCTGCTAGGAGAGTGCTGTCCTGCTCGCAGCTGCCCCAGGGCTATGATTCCTGCACTTGGTCCCAGTCTGCTCCTCCAACTACCCATCCACTCTGAGAGCGCTGAGGTCCTTCCCTAGAAATTATGTTTGTGATTAGTATAACCTGATCAGTCTCTGCTCACTGCAACTGAGACATCCTAACTGATAAATCTCCAAGACAGCTGATGTCATATTCCATTAGCTGCAGGGGCGAGCCCCACTGGCTGGCTAGAAACACAGCCACTGGGATCTCCACTTCCATCAAAGGTTCAGACAAATGAGACCCTCACGTGCTTGGCAGACACCCTCATTCCTTCAGTTAGTGTTCAGCACCAACCATGTCTCTGGCACCTAGGTCCAAGGGCCACAGCCACAAGTAAGAGGAGCCTCCTGCTCTTGTGTAGTTTATATCCTGGTGTGTGGGGGGGGGTGGGGGGCAGGCACAAGAGGCATGTGAATACTGATGGGAGGTCACAGGGGGACAGAAATGGAGATACCTCAAAGCCAGGAGTGAAATGTGTTTCCAGAAGGAAGGGTATCTCAGACCATTTTCTGCTACTATATCAGAAAACCACAGGCTGGGTAATTTATTTTGAAAAAAAGATTTATTTCTCACAGTTTGGGAGGCTAGGCAATTCAAGATGAGAGAGAAAAAGAGCGTGACAGAAAGAGAAACCAGTGCACATACACACAAACACAAGAGACAATTCAGTTTTATAACACAGTCACTCCCACCATAGCTAGTGATAACTAAGCCACTTCCAGGCACCAATATCAGCCCATTCATGAAGCAGACCCCCATGATCTCTTCAAGGTCTCAGATCTTAATATGGTTCCAATGGCAACTAAACTTAAACATGAGTTTTGGCAGGGACGGTCAAACCATGGCAAAGGAATAATCATTTTGTTAAGTGGAAGACAGATAGGAAGAGATCATTTTGCTAAATGGTAGGGCTGGTGTGGTGACGCACACCTGTCATCCCAGTACTTGGGAGGCTGAGACAGGAGAGTCACAGGTTCAAGGCTAGCCTCAGCAACTTAGAGAAACCCTCAACAACTAGCAACTTAGCAAGGCCCTGTTTCAAAATTTAAAAAGGGCTGGGAGTGTAGCTCAGAGGTAGAATACCCTTGGCTTCTATCTCCAGTACAAAAAAAAAAAAAAAAAAAAAAAAGTAGAGTGGTCGATTGGTAGAGTAGGATAGAACTGAGAAGTGACCAGGACGCAGCGGCAGGCAGCGCATGGTGGTTTGAGGGGCCAGGGAAGAGGGGCTCAGGGAAAGGAGAACAAAGGGAGAGATATTTGATGCTCCTTCTGAACAAGCACTAATGGAACCAGGATACAGTTTTCATAAGAACCGCTTTAGAAAGGAAAAAAAAAAAAAAAAAGATAAAACCACTTTACTAATGGTGAGTGAAGATATTTTGAGTCAGACCTTCTTAGAAGCTCTGACAGATAGGTGAGAAATTGGGATTCCATTTTCCTTCCTGGTTTTTTTTTTTTTTTTTTTTCACTCCGGTGCTCAACTATGAGAGCCCGAAGCTCAGACATGGCTGTTTGTGTAAATGGTGAAGTTGGGTTTATA
>PVLC010000209.1:0-14369 GCA_004027655.1 Graphiurus murinus | reverse complement strand
TGTTTGTGTAAATGGTGAAGTTGGGTTTATAGCAATTTAATCAGCGGCATTAATAATGTCACCTAAGCTTAATGATACCAATTATAACCATGGTAAACATCGCCGAGCAGCTTATAAACAGTGATATTAAAGATGAACTTCCTGCATTCGGTCAATGCTGTTGTTAAGAAAGCAAAAATGGAAAGGTTCACGTGTTGAATATTCCCATATTCTCACTCCTCCCGGGATGGAAGGGAGCCACATGAGGACATGCCCTGCAGGCGAGGAGTCCTGTTCCTCTCTTGACCACTGATAGCTGTTTTGGTCATTTCCCTAGGACAGATCTAAACCCATTGCTGTTGTCTACCATAAAAAAAAAAGACCAAGGCTGGAGCATTGTAGAACTAACGACCCTGGAACAAGGACATGGTTGGACAATTACTCTAGCCCAGGCAATATTGCTTCCATAGCCGAAGCAAGTTCTGAGGAGTCCAGGAGAGAAAGCAAAAGGGATTTTAAAGGTCAGATAGAGAATCTATGGAAACTCATTACAAAACAAAAGAATTGGAGGCAGAATTTAATAAGCACTGTTTCTCTCTGTGTGGGGTTCTCATAAGAATGATGAAAACCAATCTTCCTTCTCTGAGAAAGAAGCATGAATTAGAGAACCAAAAAAAAAAAAAAAAAAAAGCCACATGAGGACATGAGGAATTCACATCAGAGAGTGGAAAGTTATGAAACCACCTGTTTCCAAAGTGCTTTAACATTGGGGGCAACAGCTCTGTGAGCAGCGGAGTTTCCAAATGAACAGGTGGGCGTCGTGTAAAGGAAAGGATATTGATCAGCAAGAAGTCTCTTTCAACAATAAGCATGTCAAAAATGTTCTTGTGTCCAGAAACCCCTCCATCTAAAAACCACAGACCTCACCTCAACCTATTCCACAGCGGCCATAGGGACTGAGTCTTCCTGGAGCACCTGGGTAAACAGAGGCCACCGGTGAGCCAGGTCTGCTCAGAGAGAGCACTGTCCACTCGCTGTGACCCGTCCGTGGTGCACCGAGAACCAGGCTATGCGCCCTACACTTCTCCAGCCCTCTTTCCCCCACATCCTTCTCACCTTCTTTATTTTTATGTGCTTTTGTTGGTGCATTATGATCTCACATCATAATGTAAATCATGTTGACAATGACATGCATGCACACAGCACTTGGTGCCCCCCTCCTCTCCTCCCTATCTCCCCCTCCCTTACAGAGTACTGAGATAGACAATTGGAATTTTCACATATGTACACACAGTCGATGCTAGTATTTCCAATAATGAGCCTCAGTCTTCTCCCTCCCCTCCCCTCAGACCACTTCTCTGGCTCCATTAAGGTTTCTCCTCCATTATCTGGAGTCCCTCACCTTCTTAATTTGCCACACAAAGGGCTTCTTTCACCTTCTGGTGGTCAGAAGTATCTGCACTCATGGAAAACTGCTCTTGTCCAGGAACCCATCTAAACAGGAGAACCAATTCATATTCTGTTCATTATCTACAGTGTCTCCTGGAGGTGTGCAATAGCTCAGCCCTAAATCCATGTCCAATCTGTAATCTTGGGAAACCTGGAGAGCAAAATGCCCTCATTTTGGTGTGTTGACACTCCGCTGGGTTGCCATGAAAACAGGATCAGACAGAGCCTCCCTCATTCCCTCTCAGGCATGTGGGGGCTCAGAGCTTTTCCCAAGAAGAATTAAGGGCTGGACCTCTCCCTCCTCATTCAATTTATAGAGAGCCAGCTGGCCTTCTCTTTGCCTCCAACATGGACCTACTTTTCAGCCCAACATCCCTGGTGACAGTGGACTCTTCAGGGAGAGTTTACTGCAGTGTTTGGAAATTGCATTGTGTGTTTTTATAGATTTGCACGTATGCCCGGTGGTCTTAGAACTCTGCAGGCAACTCTAATAAATAAATAACAGTGTTGGGCTGAGCTCAAGTTAAAGTAAAGGATTTTGTTAAGCCAAAGTCAGAGAAAAGAATTACAAGGAAATGCACACCAGAAAGCAGGAGGCTGCAGGATACAGAGTACTCCATTTGGGGGAAGGACAATTATGTGTGTGTGTGTGTGTGTGTGTGTGTGTGTGTGTGTGTGTGTGTATTCTCATTCATATTCTCTCTCTCTCTCTCTCTCTCTCTCTCTCTCTCATACTGTGTGTCTCAATGGAAAAGGAGACTTGTGAACAAGATTCAAATTCCATTGCTACCACTAACTTGTTTTTTAGTGTCTAAAACAAAGCCTTTCTGTAGCTACATCTATGTGGCACCAACCATCTGGAAGGATATTGAGAAATTTAATTACCCAGATATTTTGAAATATACAAATCCTTTTTTTCCTCCATTTCCAATTCAACCCAGATGTGTATCATCCGTAGAAAGTGACTATGACTCAGGCTTTTCATCTGAAAACTTGAAGAGGAGGTGCGTATGTTCCAGCTCAACGTCTCCAAGGGATGTCCTTTCTATTACCACGAAACCCTTGGGGAAGAACAAAACTTTAATAAAACCTATTACTGGTGTACCTAGGTAGCAGCAAGGTCTCTAAACAGAGTAGCAGTTGGCAAATAATTCAGAGGAGCATATTGGTGGGAAAAAAAAATAAAAACCAAGAAAGGAAATGACTGCGTTTTATTAAATTCTCTGTGAGTAATTAGTCATATAGGATCTTCAGGTATGGCAATTTTGAGGTTCCAGGTCATTATTTACTCACAGTTAATTCCATAATGCATGCATTTATTCAACAGGTATGAATTTGGTGCCTACTATATGCCATGAAGTCTGATAGAGGCTAGGAATAAAGGGATAAAAACAAGACTTTTATTTTCAATTCTAACAAATGAATATTTCATTACAAGCGTGGAAGCTCTGCAAAGAAGAGGAGAAAGGAGCTTGGCTCAGTACCAGTGGGTCAGTGTGGCGAGGTGGGCTTCCCCCAGGACAGAGCAGGGACGGTGAGACTTGAAGGGAGAAGCTAGGCCTGATGAGATCAGGAGCCACATAAGCAGCACTGGTTTCATTATGAAGGCACTAAGCACCCACTGAAGGGTCCACTGAAGCCTACTGGAATCGGAAGACTGGGCTCCAGAGTCAGATTGAAGGCATAACTAGCCAGCTGGCCCTGTGAAAGCACTGGACCTCCTGGGGCTCGGTTTCCTTATCTGTAGAAGAGTTACACAAATAGACTCGCATTTTGATCTGGAAGATACCTGGGGCTGTTTTTAAGTCCACCTCCCTCCTTCCTATTTTACAAGGAAAAAATGAAGATTTCTAATACCCATTCTGACTCCTTCATTTGACCATGGCAGAGATCAAAAGAAATAATGCATGTCAACATGTTTGGTAAAATAAAGGGAAACCTATACCTAAGGTTTTAAAAATTATTATTATTATTATTATTATTATTATTATTATTATTGTTGTTGTTGTTGTTATATTTCTGATGTCTTCTACCCTGGCCACACAGATGCATTTATCTCAGTATCCTTAAGACTTATAAACACACTGGGCCTGGTGGCGCATGCCTGTAATCCCAGTACTCAGGAGGCTGAAACAGGAGGATTACAGGTTTGAGAGCAGCCTCAACAATGGAGTGAGACTCTCAGCAACCTAACAAGATCCTGTTTCAAAATAAACAAATTTTTTTTAAAAAGGGCTGGGGTTATAGTTTGGAGTTCATGCCTCTGGGTTCAACCTCCAGGACCAAAAAAGAAAAAGAAAAAGACAAAAATGAGATTACATCTGCCTGTGCATATACGACGTGCATGTCTGGCTGTGCATCTGTATCTGTATCTCACCGTCCAGATTGAGAGACAGAGGAGGAAGAAAAGGAGACGTGGTTGCAGTTCTATGGCATTATTTACAAGGAGGGGGGCAGTCCTGAAAAATACCTTATCCCCTCGGGAGCAGTGACCTAATCAAGATGTATAATTGCCTGCCTTATCTAAATGAATGTATCATTTGAGAGACAGTAATGGGCCTCCGTGTGGCTTCCATTGCTGGATAGTTCTCAATTGCTATTGAGTTCTCATTTGCCGTGGAGTTCAGCTGCTGAAGGGTAATTATAATGTTTAACAAATATCTTCCCTTTAGGGACCTGATGTGAAAGACACAACATCCCTTTTCTCATCCGATCATGCGACCCAGCTCTCGGGACCACTGCTTCACAGCCTGGGAGCGTGGGCACTTTCTCTTCTTAACCTCATGGCCTTTCTGCCAGGCCGGTGCTCAGAACCGTGGCCTCAGTGGGTAGGAGACACCGCAAGGTCAGGACCTCCATGAAAGCCTGTCCCTCACCCACAGACAGCTACAAGAGCTCCTGCTGCCCCCCAGGACTTCCTAGGGAACTCCAAGGAAGCTAGAAAGAAGACAACCTGATGTGCTGCCTATGATTTACGAGCACCTGCCCTGCCCCGACCCAGATACCCTTCTTTCCTCACCATGCCAAGACAAGAGGCTGAGGATCGGGGTAAAAACGGGGCTCACCAGAGATACTCAGTTACTTCTGGAGTGGAAGGCAGCCAAAAATAAATAAATAAATAAATAAATAAATAAATAAATAAATAAATAAATAAATAAATAAATGAAGGTCCCAAGCTGCCCTTTCTGCAGCAGGCTTATTGGAAACTCATGCCAAGCCTAAGATGCCCCGAGCCCTCTATGGAGATTGTCGTCACACGGTGGCCAGTTCCTCTGCCCATCCTGGAGCTCAGCGCATGGTTCTGAGCACAGTGGGTGCTGCCATCATGGCGGGGCTGGCGTTGTGTAGCCCCTGTCACATTCACACCTCCAAGCTGGTCCACTGAATATCTCCAGCTTGAACCCGGGGACCATATCTGCTGTGCGCACTTCCACCCCGAGTGGTCAGCCCCTTTTCTAACCCTGCATAGTGTCGCATTAAATATTTGCAGAGTGAATGTTAAATGGAATGGAAAGATGAGGAAAACATAGGATCTCATGGCCGTCTGCCTGAGGGTCCATTTCAAGATGCTGGCCTTAATATGGGTGGTCTTTCACTCCATTTTCTTCCCCAAGGACTCAGCCACAGTCAGGCCTGTGGGGTGGATTGCTCTATACTCTAAACTCATGGGTACCTTCTTGGGAAAATTGGGAGGAGCGTGAGAAAGAGAAGGGTCCCAGAGATGACAGTCATGAGGACCATTCCCAGACCCAGCCTGTTAACTGGCACCTCCAGAAGCCACATAGGCCCACAGAGTGGCTAAGGTGAATGCCCACTGTTTGAAGACCAGGGGACCACGTGTGCCACCACTGCAGGCATCATGCGAGCTCACAGAAAATGATGGATCAATTGACTTGCTTATTGGGCCTTTTATTTATCATGCTGCCCAGAGTGATGGATGAATTTAGTCAAGAGGGAAGGAGGATGGGGCAGTTGAGTTTGGAGAGCGGTGTGGGTCCGTCAGCTGCAGAGTTGGCTGAGCCAGCATCCAGTTATTAGCTCAGAAAATAAAATTCCTCTCCTACCCTCACTTTCTCCTTTGTTGGAAGGATATTTTCTCCCGCCCACATTAATAAAAAAAAAAAACACAATAATAAAAAATGTGGCGAGCAGGGAGGAAGGGTTTGAGAAGGAAGAGTGAGGCCAGGGATTTGTGTAACTGAATCATTTCTGTGTCTACTTGAATACTTTGATTAAAGCCATGGGACCTCAATCAAAGCCACTGAGAGGAAATAAAATGATGTCTGAGAACAATTTTGTTTGCTGGATTTTCCCTCCTGTGTTTTATTATCATGGGGGGTGGTGTGTATGTGTGTGTGTGTGTGGGTGTGTGTGTGTGTGTGTGAAGAAAATGAAAAGTTCTATTTGGCCCTCCTTTGATCGTTCAAAGGAAAGAAGAACATTAAAACAAGAAAAGGAAGAAGAGAAACTGTTCCCGTTCTTTCCTTCACTGGCATCAATAACGCAACTGGATCTGAAGAGGGGGATGAATAGCTATTGAGGCCAGGCTGTTCACAAATAAAAACCAGCAGTGTGGAATAAGACGGGATGGTGGGGGTTGCAAGACCACGAGGGTCACTGAGGACCCTCTCTCCATCATAGGTCCCCTCCAGGTCCCCACTGAAGCCATGACAGCACTCAGAGGCCTTCATAGCATGGTCAAGCGGGACCCGGGGGCCAAGGTGCAGGCCTGTGATTCACAGGTGCCCTTGAAGGACCACCCATGATGCAGGGCTGCTGGACCAAACTCAAAAAGAGGGCTCTGAGCAGCAATATTCAGGTAGGACAAGAAGGTCACAGCATTCAACTTAGTCCTGGGAAGGAATCAGATTACGCAGCCCCCTGCTCCCCAGGGAGGATCATATCCTTTCTACACCAATCTTCCACATCTTCAAAACTTCCCCAGAAAATAGTGAGAAAGCAGGGTACCCACACTAAGAAATGGATGAGAAGCAGATGCTAGAAGTAAGTGCAGGGATAGGAAGTAAACGGCAATGAGCATGCTAACTCCAACTGACTGACAGTGACTGTCTGCAGCATTGTGTTAAGAATTATTCTGATGCTGAACTTGCATTTAGTCAGAAAGTACAGGGACCAATGAATTGATATCTGCCATAGGGGTTGAAAAAAGCATGGGTACCACATGCAGTGTGTATGTCACGTCTGAGACACTGATAAAGGCACGGGGCATGGGGTCCAGAGGCCATGATCCATGACCTTAGGAAAGACATATAAGCATTACAAAGTCGCAAATATCTTATCATTTCAAATAATAATAATGACAGGAAAATTGATATTTGTATACGGAGTTTGCAATTTGGGACACATTCATATATGCTCTTTTTTTATTATAGTAAAATATATATAACATAAAATTTACCATTTTAACCGTACAACTTAGTGTCATTAAGCACATTTCACACTGTTGTATGACCACTGTCACCACTCTCCAGAACTCCTTTGTCTTCTCAAACTGAAAGTCTGTACCTATTAAACAGTAACTCCTCACTCCCCCCCTTCCCCATCCACTGGCAATCACCTTTCTACTTATACTTTACACATGTCTACTTTTAGAAGATGATGATATAAGGCAGACATTCTTATTTATCTTCATTTTATAGATGAAGTATATGAGGATTAAGCAATGTAGTAGTAATCGTAGTAATTTTCCTTCACTCACCAATTAATCCACATCAGCCCTGGTAGTCAAACTAAATTTGTCTGATCCCAGAGCCCCTGAGCTTAACTACAGCATTAAACTACGAAAATGGCAAAGAAAAGGAACCGTGGTTTCCCACATCCCCTGAACAAGGCCACAGAATGGAAATTTTTGGTACTAAAGAAGTGGAATCATACAGTATTTGTCCTTTTGTGACTGGCTTATTTCACTTGGCATAATGTCTTCAAGGTTTATCCAGGTTGTAGCATGTGTCAGAATTTCTTCCCTTTTTAAGGCTGAATAATATGTCACTGGATGGCTACCCCACATTTGTTTATCCATTCATTCCTCAGTGGACACGTGGGTTGTTTCCACCTTTGAGCTATTTTTGGATAATACTGCTATGAACATGATTGTACAAGTATCTGTTTGAGAAGTGGGATTATTGGATCTGATGGAAATTCCGTGTCGAGGAACTACCACACTGCTACCCTCTCTTAAAATTTCAATTAGCAGAGCCTGTTTGGACTATCATAGAGAAGCCGAAGAACCCTAATGAGATCAAGGTTGAAGAAACTCAAGTTGACGTCAGCCTGGCATGACCCGGGCTTGGCCAGGAGCACACAGTGAATCTCCCTCCCTGGCCGTGGCCCAGGCTGCAGCTGGTGAGCCACCTTGCTCTGGCTAAGCACCAGGAGGAGGAGCACCAGCTTGAGCCTATCCACTCTGTCACCCTCCTGGTGCGTGGAGAGCATGCGGTCCCTGGGCCAGGACCAGCATTCTATTGGGAAGAACATTCTCACCCATCGGTAGTGGTGTTGCCCCTGGCAGGGGGGTAACTCAGATACCTGCCCCCCCTGGAACGCAGAGCCATCTGGGAGCAGGGGGAGGACAGGGGAGATGGGGAAGGATGGGCCGCCACAGTGGGAGGAAACCATGAACATTGTAGTGGTGGCATATTTATGTTTAGACCTTGTCA
Source organism: Graphiurus murinus (assembly GCA_004027655.1). NCBI lineage: Eukaryota > Metazoa > Chordata > Mammalia > Rodentia > Gliridae > Graphiurus > Graphiurus murinus. The sequence goes on along the minus strand of PVLC010000209.1, from coordinate 6,264 downwards.
TGTGGAGCTAATGATAGGATATTCTGATAAAGACTCAGCTTTCAAATAATGGGCTGAAAAGAAAGAAATTCACTGCCTTTCTTTGTTGCACAAAGGCCTGGCAGCTGGTGAGATCAGGGCTAGCCTGCCAGCGTACAAAGCTTTAGAGTCCTTGTCCCCTCTGTGATGGGGCAGTGGTTTAATGCCAGCTCATAGCCATTAAGAGAACACACTGCCCAGATGCCTCCCCGCCCAGGGCACCATTGGCATCTGGGGGTGCCAAGCAGCTCAGCAGGCTCTTTCTTTCTCTCTTCATAAAGTTGTCCAGAAGTAACCAGACTGAAAAGGGCCCACTGAGGGCCAGACTTTAGCCTACCTGCTCGCCTAGAGCAGACACTAGTGAAATAATCCCAAACCGGCCGGTTTTTCTTATTAACAAAAATCCCCATTCTGTGGTCTTGCTCAGGGATGGGGGGACACACAGCGGTTCCTTTTCCTCGCTGTCTTCATAGTTTAATGCTGTGGCTAAGCATGGGGGCTCTGGGATCAAACAAACTCAGTCTGACTCTTAGGGATGACATTTGTGAATTTAGAAAAATTACAGCAATCACTATATTGTTTAATCCTCACATACTTCGTCTGTAAATACACGATAAACAAGAATTTCTGTCTTATATCATGAATTAATGGCATAAGGGCCTGGCATATAGGAGCACCACGTAAGCCATCAATTAGCAGTCCATCTCAATGGAAGGACCTTCTTTGGGAAAGGTGGCACCAAGAGCCTTTGTGACAGATGTCCACCTTCCTGGATGCCCTTCCTACCTGTGCTCCCAAGAGCTGGATTTGGGAATTTCTGGGATGGCAATGGATTCTCACCAAATCTGAAAGTTTAGGAGATAAACTACCAGTCTACATCTGGCTCATTTAACTGCTCCATCCATAAGCTGAGAAAGCTCCTTCAGGGATCAACAAGAAACCCTGGGGAATGCTGGTCCCGTGAGCACATCGGGAGGGTGTCGTGAAGCGTTTCCATAGCCTGCTGCCCTGGTCTTTCCAATGACCCTTCTTTGATGGGGAGGGAAGTGGTGATGGAGTTGGAATGAAAGTCAGAAAACTGATTCTAGCCTCACTTCTGTCCTGAGGCAGCCACTCCTCCTTAGGGATTCAGTTCCCTTGTCTTTAAAATAAAAGGCTGCAGCATTACATTTCTAGAATACTTTGCAGTTTGATGTATCCATGACCCTGAAGCTAAGGCTAATGGATAAGAAAACCAAGAAAGGCAGGAGGGCTGTTTATATGAGGCAGCAGGGAAAAGTGGAGCCCAAATCCAGGCCTCCTGACACCCAGGCCACAGAGGAGAAGGAGATTCGGGGGGCAGGAGGGAATAGGCATCAGCACAGAAATATTTCCTCTGCCAAGTCCTCTTACACAGAAACCCATATCCCTAAGGAAATGCCAAACCTCAATTCCTTTGAGAACTTTAAAAATGAGCTAGCAAAACACACTTCTAAGAAGGAGGCTGGGTGGCCCTGCCGCTTTTCCTTTCGTGTCATTAACCATGGGGAGTGGGACTCCCTCACTCCCACAGTCCCCTGGGGCCTCGCTATCTCAGAGAGAGTGGAGACTCCTGAAGAGAAACAGTGAGATGAGTTAGAAGTCACAAGTCTGTCTCACACATGGCTGCTTATAGGGGGCTCCACATTGAGAGAAAGTGGGAGAGATCCGTGATCCAGTAATGACCCTGGATATGGCGAATTATCCCTAACCATACACATTACGCACATAACTGTCAGTGGCATTATACAGTATCTAGAGAAGAGGTCCTCAGTTCTTCTTTTCTACTCCCTAGGCTCTAAAAGACCCTGTCTTTTAGGGTGACAGAACCTGTGCCTATGAAGTTGCCTACCTTCCAAGATTTCCCTACCTTAAAAGAAAAGAATTCAACAACAATAACAAAAAAAAAACACCCATTTCTTTCTCTGGCGAACCTCAAATGTAGGGACTCCCCAGGAAATCCAGGATATCTATCCAGAAAAAAAAGATGAATAGCTGATGTCCCAGCAAAAGAATTCCAGCAAGCAACCATTTATAATTCACCTTGGAAAAATTAATTGGAAGAATAATTGTGATCTGCAGATGGAGTATCATGGTGAGAGCTTTAAATAAGCCAGGAAAGAGATATCTAAAATTACCTGAAAATGAAACCCTAGCTAAATATGGGACTCCACTTGTGGTTACAGGGACCATTAGCCACAGGGTCTTTATTTAAGGGGAACTGTAATGGCAGGGTGGCACAGGCTCAGCTGTGGGGTCTCTTGCTTGGGCCCAGAGACTGCTGACGTGGTGGCTGGTGGCCTCTGTGATCCAAGAAGTATTTCCAAAGGATCTCCACATGATGCTTCAGGTGCAATGGTGGCAGGAAGATGTACCACCTTCCAGAAGGCAGAAGGAGGGAGGCACCGTGGCAGGGAGAGACGGAGACATGGAAGGGTGTGGCCTGGAGCTTGGGGGAGGAGAGGGCTGCAGGACTCCACCCAGGAAGAAATGATGCAGGATGGAGTGGTGAGTTCAGCCTGCAAGGATGGGTGGGAGGGTCAAAGGAGACACGAGAGAAGATGGAAGAACTGGGAAGAATAACAAGGACAGAAAAAAACCCAAGCATCAGTTCCCCACTGCAGGCCACATCACGAAGAACGTGTCTGCCTGAGTCCAATAGCCTTAGGCGGAGTCGGTGTCCTTGGAGAACACGCACCCCACACCCCCCAAGAGAGGAGGAAGGCGAGAGCAAAGGGCACTAGCAGGAACAGAAGAGCCAGTGGGGCCAGGCCCACAGTCTTCGCCACCAGTTGCAGCACAGATGCTTCTTAGACAAGAAAGTCGAGAACCACGAAGGCTGGAGAGGTGGCCTGAGTCCCTGCCTTGTGAGCAGGGACAACAATTCCTGCACAGGCCTGCTGGCCAAAGCCTCGCCTCCAGTGGCTCTGACACTTTTAACACTTCAAGTTTCATGAAGAGCAGAGATCATAAAAAGGGGCAGGGCAGCCATTTTCTGTGACAACTGGAAAATGCGTAGATACAATCAGGGGAGTCGGCAAGAAAAAGGTGGACTTGGAAATGCGCCTCGTGGCAGGGTCACCAAAGTAAATAGTTCATAGCATGATCCAAGGGGACCAGTGTCACCTCTACAAGGAGTCAAAGGGAGCCGGCAGGCAACAGAAGGGCAGCGTGCTTGAGTTTTCTGTTCTAATGAGTTCTTTTTTGTAAGGTAACAAGTAAACATGATTTGATCAACTATTAGAGTCTGAGAGACTAGAAAAGCAGAAAGGATACAGAACTAGAAGAAAAGGAAGGAAGGGAGGGGAGGAGAAGGGAGGAAAGTGGTGTGTCCACATCCACACAGGCTCTGGCTGCCTGGTCACCCTCTACCTGTCAGGTGTCCAGAGAAGCAGCTGTCTGAGTCCTGGCTCAGTTGCTGGGGTCTCCCTAGACATGTACCCAGGAAGCAGAGAAGGAGCCAGGGTCATACTCTCTCCTGTGTCTGCTGCCCCTGCTCTGATTGACATGTGTGGGGGGCGGGGGGTGGGGAGTCTGGGGCTAGAACCTCTGTTGTCTGCACTCAGGCTCAGAACACTTGAAGTACTGGTGGGGCACATCCTGCCTGGCTCAAGGATGCCCAACTCCATCCTGGGTATTGTGCCCATCCCAGTTGGTAATTGCAGACAAGGCTGCAGCAGAGGGCATTGACACACAGTCTGGGGAGGAGCCTGGCCCAGCGCTGCAGAGAGCACTGTCTCCAGAGTGGAGTTTGCAGTGTCCAGCCATGAGGCAGGTGATGACAGTGGATTTGGAGTTGCGACTTTTGGAATCCATATCTGATCGGCATCCGGCCTGGCGAACATCTGACAGAACCCTCTGGAAATGTTGGCTGCTCTTGAGCCACCTCGGGGACCTTCCCCCCTCCCCAGCCCAGTTTTCCATCCCCCTTCATTCAGATTATCCCATTTCTTCATCCCTCTATATTTAGCTCCTCATTTGGGTTTACCTGCTTCCGTCTGCCTGGCCTAATAAGTCTGGCTGATCAGAGCCCAGAGCCTCCCCCAGCCCTTTAACATGAGATGAGAGGATCCCCTGTGCCTCTGCCATTCGACCAAGACAGCTCCTTTCAACTTCCATCTTCCCCTCGGGCAAAATCAGAGCACAGACAGCACTAAGATGCCTGGCCTAAGCCCCTCCTTTGATTCTCAGGCCCCAAGAGCCACCCAGGCGCCAGCAACCTGCTAAGACGCACCACCGGACCCCTGGCCAATATCATAAGCATTTCCCCCTTCTTGGCAAACCCACAGGACTGGCTTCCTGGAGAGGAGATGAGCAGAGAACTCCCCAAACCCAGGGAGAGCAGAGGGAGCACCGCGGGTCGATGGCTCCTGCTTCGCGGCCACCAGCCCAAGGAGCCTTCCAGCGGAGGCAGGCTAGTGACTGCGTGGTTGGCTCTGCTAATTGGAGAAGCCAGAGGGCTGTGTGGAAAGGACCGAGGAGTTCCCATGAGTTGAATATACACCCCAAAGAGAAAGCACCTACGAGCGGTGTTGACAGAGAAAAAGAGCTCGCCAAGCCTCAGCTGAAAGGCAGGCACTTCACATCTGCCCTGAAACCATCCCTTTGAACAACAAGTGAATCAAAGAAAGGGAGTTTTTATGGATACTGGAGAGGAATGATTTTGATATCTAATCTGTCCGGCATGACGCCCTGAGCAGTAGGTACAAACAGGTGGCATGCGGCGGCAGACGGTCTGAGGCTTGGCGCCCTTCCAGGATACCCCAAGCACTAAAGCTGAAGAGGCGAGTGTGAACTTGGGCGTCCTTCCTCCAAATCCTAACCCTGACAGGGGACAAAAATGTAGGAAATCCAGGCACATTCTTCCCAAGTGCTGCTCAGGTGGCGTTCCCTGTCATCAGATGACGCCCTGGCCTGAGGCTCCAGAAAAGTGGGAGTCATGCCCCTTTGGCCTTATTTAGAATTGTTAACCTGTGCAAATAAAATCATTGATTTGTTCGAGAAAAGTCTTTATTTGGTAAATAAAACTTTCTATGCATGTGTGGTTGGCCTTCTGTATTCATAGGTTTTTCATCCACAGATTCAACCAACAATGCATTAAAAATACTCAAAAAATAACTGCATTTGTACTAAATATGTACAGATTCTTTTCTTGTCATTATTACCTAAACAATGCACTATGACTATTTACATAGCATTTATACTATAAGCAATCTATAGATGATTTAAAATATACAGGGGGGTAAGTGTAGGTTATATGCAAATACTCTGTTATTTTATATAAAGGACTTGAGCATCCTGTGTATTTTGGTATCTACAGGGGGTCCTAGAACCAATCTCCTGCAGATACCAAGGATGAGTATATTTAGTGGTACCCGCTCTCCTGGATTCTCTGTGTGTGATTCAACTATTTCCATTTCTCTCTTATTGCTTCATAGAAGAGACCATTAAATAAATGCTTGTGTGTAATGAATTCATTCACAGGAGCCATGAGCAGAAACTGTCCTTGGGTTCTCTTGACTCATTCTTCTGGTCCATTTACCCGACCCAGCTCCAGCACTAGATGTTGATGAACTATGTTCTTGAAAGGGCATAGTGCATCCCTGGAGTTGACCACCCACTTTTTGCCTCAAGGTTCCCAGTGAGGATGCACGATGCCGTGGCAGGCATGAGAGCAGGTGTGTGGTTTGTATGGGCACCTGCGTGACAATCGGCCACAGGGGGACAGCCACAGTGGTGGGCAGGGGCAGAGGTGGGAGGGATGTGAAGAGTAGAAAGGAAATCCCAGGAAAAAAGAACAGGGCTGAGGGAGGGTGCACCTCCCAACAGGATTAGATCACAAGTACATATGGTGCTGGGTTGGATTGGGGAGACCAGGGAGGGGGAGCAAACATAAAAAATGAGGATCCATGTTATATACACAGAAGGCACAGAGATGAGGGAAGGGAAGGGCTTGGGAAGTTAAGACAGGGACCATATCAGTGGGTGAGGAAGAGGTTTACCGAAAACTGCCCCAGGAGCCCCTCAGATGGCCCTGGGACTCTCCAAGAAAGTGGACCATCCATCTCTACTACTCTTCTCTAGTCTTTAGGGTCCTACAGTACTTGCTGTATTTCCCTGATTCTAAATCTCCATCATCATCATCTCCATCATCATCATCATCGCCAACATCATCATCATCAGTTTCTCCTTCTCTTCTTCCTCCTCCTCCTGTTTGTCCTCCTCCTT
>PVLC010000208.1:79644-264759 GCA_004027655.1 Graphiurus murinus | reverse complement strand
CCTTCCTCCCTCCCTCCCTCTCTCTCTCAATTGAATCCAGGGGCATTCTACTCATCCTGGGGAAACAACCTACTTGATGTGCCCATTTTCATTTTTAGTGTTCAATCCATTTAAACTTGATGTTCCATTCACCGCATGTTAACAAAGTAAAGCTCTTTTTCAAAAGAAACTAACAACACTGTTGGCTGCCAGTTAAAACCTCACTAAAGAATAAATGCAGCCAAGTGGGATGGTACGTTCCTGTAATCCCAGTACTTGGGAGGCTGAGACAAGAGGATTGAAAGTTAGAGGTCAGCAGAACAGTAATTTAGGGAGACTCTTAAAAAAAAAAAAAAGTCTGATGGTGTAGCTCAGAGGTAGAGCACCCCTGGGTTCAATCCCCAGTACCTGCGCCCCTCCCCACCCCCAAATAAAACTCGTAGGTTTTTCATAGGTTTCTCCACCAACACGCAGAAGTGAGTGTTGCTGTATAAAGCCAGGCATGGCAGCAGAAGCTTGCCAAGAAAGTGTTCCTGTGTGCTACTTTATCTTCCTGCCCCTACGGGGGTTTTCAGGAGACCTAGAATCCCTCGTGATCATAAAAATGAAAAAAGAGAAAGTAAAGACATAGAGAGGTGCCCTGAGTGGGAGCACTTCGGATGTGAGCTGCTACTTTAGTCTTCCCTTCCCTCTCCAGTCTACAAGTCTGTACTTGCCCAGTCCTCCCACGAGCAGGCAAATGCTGGTTCTGTAAGACTCTGGAGGCCCAGGACTTGCCCAGCAGGTTCTGTCCTATTTGAGCTTCCTTTGGGAGTCCAGTTGAGTACAGCCCAAAGATGTTGAACTGTTTGATTTAACGTTATGTTTAATGTCTGTGGGTGTTACATGAAAGAGTTGACTAAATTCCTCATCCACAATCACCAAAATAGTTTTGGGATTAAGAAAAAAATCAACCAAAGCAATAAAGGCATATTGCAGACCATTAAAAGCCAAGAATTAGGTAACAGACTGTGAAAATCAAACTTAATAAGACATCACATTGCCTTCAAGTTGTTTTTGGAGCCAGGCGTGGTGGTACACGCTTGTAATCCCAGCATTTGGGAGGCTGAGACCAGAGGATTTGGATTCGTGGCCAGCCTCAGCTACCTAGTGAGGCCCTCTGCAACTGAGGGAGACTCTGTTTCAAAATTAAGAGTAAAACACCGGGCGTGGTGGCAGACACTTGTAATCCCAGAATTTGGGAGGCTAAGACGGGAGGATCCAGGTTCGTGGCCAACCTCAGCTACCTAGTGAGGCATTCTCAACTTAGTGAGACCCTGTTTCAAAATAAAGAATAAAAAATAGGGCTGGGGGTGTAGCTCAGAGGTAGAATGCCTCTGAGTTCAATCCCCAGTACCACAAAAATAAATAAATAAATAAATAGGGCTAGGGGTATAGCTGAGAAAGAGAATGCCCCTGAGTTCAATCCACAGTACTGCAAAAAAAAAAAAAAGTTTTAGTTTTAGTTTGTTTTGTTTGTTTTTTGTGGTACTGAGAATTGAACACAGAGGCATTCTACCCAGACCAATTTTATTTCTTATTTGGAAACAGGGTATCACAAGGTTGCTGAAAGCCTCACTAAATTGCTGAGGCTGTCCTTGAACCTGTGATTCTCTAGTCTCAGCCTCCCAAGTACTAGAATTACAAGTGTGTGCCACCACACCCGGCTCAACATGTTTTAATATTATTAAAAAAGACAAATTCAAAAGGCATAAGACATCACATAAATGCTTAATAGTAAAATAAGAAGGCACCAGTAAGCAGGGAGAGGTGGAACACTCCTATAATCCCAGCAACTCAGGAGGCTGAGGCAGGAGGATTGCAAGTTTGAGGCTAGTTTGAGCAACTTAGTAAAACTCTGCCTCAAAAATAAATAAGGAAGGAAGGAAGGAGGGAGGGAGGGAAGGAGAGAGGAAAGGAAGGAAGGAAAGGAGGAAGGAAAGAAGGAAGGAAGGAAGGAAAGGAGGAATGAAAGAAGGAAGGAAAGGAGGAATGAAAGAAGGAAGGAAGGAAGGGAGGAAGGAAAGAAGGAAGGAAGGAAGGAAAGAAGGAAGGAAGGAAGGAAGGAAGGAAGGAAGGAAGGAAGGAAGGAAGGGAGGAAGGAAAGAAGGAAGGAAGGAAGGAAGGAAGGAAGGAAGGAAGGAAGGAAGGAAGGGAGGGAGGAAGGAAAGAAGGAAGGAAGGAAGGGAGGAAGGAAAGAAGGAAGGAAGGAAGGGAGGAAGGGGAATGTAGTTAATGGTAGAGCACTGGAGTCCATTAAACTAGAGTCTGTGTCTGCCCAGGAAGTACAGAGCCTATTATGTAAATGCTTAAATACTGTTAAGTAAATGAATCAGTAAGTGAGAATGAGTAAGTGAATGCAGAACAAGACCTTAATTTTAGGGTTGGGAACATAGCTCAGTGGTTGAACATGGGCTTAAGCATGTACATAGGCCCTGGGTTCAATCCCCAGCACCAAAAAAAAAAAAAAAAGCCTAAATCCATTTCTCCCATTGTGTATATGTGTGCATGTGGTGGGTAAGATTGGGGGTAGTACCGGGCTGAATCCAGGGCCTCATGTATGCTACACAAGTGCTTTACCACTGAGCTACATCCCCAGAACACCCCAGCCCCCTTTCTTTTTTCTAATTTTGATATAAGCTCTTGCTGCTAAATTGCCCAGTCCAGCCTGGAAGTTGTGATCTTCCTGCCTCAGCCTCCAGACCTTTCTTCTTTTCCTGAACTGATTATCATCTGCTAGGATGTCATACTCCATACAGCTGGTTCACTACATTCCAGCCCCTTGATTAACAGATGTCAGACCCTTAGAATGTAAACTGCCTCTCATTTTCCTCTTAATGGACATTTTTGGGGTACAAATTTATATACTGGTATCTATATCTGCTGAGGATTCCCCTCTGCTATTAGCAGATATCTTGAGAAGAGTCCTATAACTTTAGAAACAACTGTTGCCAATTTCCTTTTTCTTAAAATTTTTATTGGTGTATTGTAATTGTACATGGTAGTGAGATTCATATTGATATCGATTTTCTTTCTTTCTTTTTTTTTTTTGTGGTACTGGGGATTGAACTCAGGGGTATTCTACCTCTCAGCTATACCCCTAGCCCTATTTTTTATTCTTTATTTTGAAACAGGGCCTCACTAAGTTGTGGAGGACCTCACTAGGTAGCTGAGCCTGGCCGAGAACTCCAGTCTCAGTCTCCCAAATGCTGGGATTACAAGCGTGCGCCACCACGCCCGGCTCTGGTATCAATTTTCTAATTGAAGAAAAAAGACAAGTCTTTTGGATGGAATGTTTGTATCCCCCTAAAATTCATAATCTGTTGAAATCTAATCCCCAATATGATGGCATTATGAGGTGGGCTTTGGGAGGTAATTAGGTCATGCAGGTAGAGTCTTCATGGATGAGACTAATGCCCTTAAAAGAAGAGACCCCAAAGAGCTTTCTCACCCTCTTTCCACCAAGTGAGAAAAGAAAAAGAAGTTGGCAGGAGCCAGGCGTGGTGATGTAAGCTTGTAGTCCTAGCTACTCAGGAGGCTGATGAGGGAGGAACACCCGATTCCAGGAGCTCCAGGCCAGCCTAGGCGATATAGTGAGATTTTGTCACAAAAACAAGTTAGCAGCCTGCAAGCAGGAAGGGGGCCCTCACCAGATCTTGGCCGTGCTGGCAGCTAGCCTCCACATATGTGAGAAAATACATTTCTGTTATTTATAAGCCATCCAGTTGATGGTATTTTGTTATAGCAGCTTACACAGACTCAAGCAAGAGAGAGGAAGAGAAAAGGAATTACAAACGAGATGCTGGTAAAGGTACAATGGCAGCAATATCTGCTGTGGGCCAGTCATGCCCAGAGTGATGGGGACTGAATGAGGGCAAAAGCCTGGGCCATTTTGGCTGGGGGGTGCTGGACTGCAGATCATATTCAGTGATAATACAGCCAACTGGACAGAATAATATAAGTAATACAAACTTCTAATACTTACATAGATGTGTAAGAGTTCTTGAGCACTTTAATTGCAATTTAAACTATAGTTTAAGGTGTTTGGGAACTTAGCAAGTCTTTGGTTTGCATTGGAATTGTATGGCTCATGTTTGTTACACCAGGTACTATAGAAAGTATTGCAAAAAGAGAGTTGGGCGTGGTGGCACTTGGGTGAGGTGGCACTCACCTGTAATCTCAGTACTTTGGAGGCTGAGACAAGAGGATTACAGGTTCAAGGCCAGTTTCTGCAACCTATTGAGGTCCCTAGCAACTTAGAGACACTGTTTCAAGATAAAAGATAAAATAGGACTGGGAGTGTAGCTCAAAGATAGGACACTCCTGGGTCCAATCCCCAGTGCCCCCCCCCACACCCACACAAAAGTATTATGAAAACAGATACCTACCACATCTGTTATTACTGGCACAGGATTGAGTTAGAACTTTTAAAAGCCCTAATCATAGAGGTTCAATTAACTTGTGACTTTTTTTTTCTTTTTTTCTGGTGCTAAGGATGGAACCCAAGGCCTTGTGCATACCACAGAGCTACACCACCAGTCCCTGTATCCACATATTAATCCAATGAAAGCAACACTGAAACAGAAAATAAATAGAAGACCTAGTAAAATGCTCATTGTTCCCGTGATAACTACTTTAATGCCATGTTAAAATATAAAATACTTTAAAAATTATTTTGAGGGTGACCTAATTTTGTGGATTCCTTAACCACACGCTTAGTCTGTCTGCTGGGTAATCCAACAATAGAGTTGCTCCTCAATATTATTGTCAAAGCAGTGTTTTATAGAAGTGGAAACACATACACTTTGGAGCAAGATGAGTTTGGACTATAGCTCCACTACTTACTAATTAGTTAACCTTGGTTTTCTATGTCTCAGGCTTTTTATCTATGAAATGTGCAAAATAGGTCTCCATGAGCAATAAAAACAGTTAACACTTATGCAGTGCTCCATGTACACCATGCTCTATTCAGAGTTCTTTACATACATCAACTCAACTTAATCACTAAAACAACTTATGAGATAGGCGTGATGGCTCATGCTTTGTAATCCCAGTACTTCAGAGGCTGAGACAGTAGGATCACAGGTTGGAGGACAGCCTCAGCAATTTAGCAAGACTCTTAGCTACCTAGTGAGACCCTGTTTCAAGACAAAAACTAGCTGCATGTGGTGGTGCACGCTTGTAATCCCAGTACTTGGGAGGCTAAAACAGGAGGATCTCAGGTTTGCTGCCAGCCTTAGCTAGTGAGGCCCTCCACAACTTAGTGAGACCCTGTTTCAAAATAAATAATAGAAAATAGGGCTGTGAGTATAATCTGGAGGCAGAATGCCCCTGGGTTCAATCTCTAGTACCATACACACACAAAAAAACCCACTAAAATTAAAACTGAAACTAAAAGGGTTGAGGGTATAGCTTGGAGGAAGAATGCCACCAAAAAAAAAAAAAAAAGACTTATGAGTTAGGTACTCACTTCAAAATTGCAAGTTGCAAGAGCTGAGAGTCAGAGACATTGAATAACTTCCCTAAAATTACATGGCCGTTAAGCCACGATTTAAACACAATCAGGCTAGATTTAGAACTCATGTGCTTAACCTCCATAGAATACTGATAATCCTGATGAAGTAAAGTCCTACTTATCAAAGAGCCCTGGGTGTTCTAATAGAAACTAAACTACTGGTGAGTCACATTGGATAGTTTTTTGTTGTTGTTTTTTTCTTTTTTCTGTCTCAATCAAGTCTGTGTCAGGGACTTTTCTTTTTTGTTCTTCTATCTCCATGGCTCTGCCTCCACCCTCCTGATCAGCTCGTTCCTATATCCACAGTCCAGCCTGGGGGAAGCTTGAAATGGACAGGCAACAAGTCATACCTCTCACGGCAGCCCACTTCTCACTGACTAGTAGACAGTCATATGGAAACACACACACACACACACACACACACACACACACACACACACGAATCTTCTCTGAATCATTTACATCATGTCCCCAAATATTTAAGTATTTCCTAGGACAAAGATATATCTTATGTAACTATGGTATAGTTATTAAATTCAGAAAATCTAAATATAATACTTACAAACAACCTACTGTCTACATTCCAATTTTGTCATTTGTCCCGGGAAAGTCTTATAGCATTTTCCCCTCCAATATGGCACTCAGTCCAGGATCATATATTATATTTTTATATCTTTTGGAGGAGTTATTTCTCATGTGTTTTTCCATTTTCAATAGGATTCTTCATCCTGATTTTCAAAAAATTTAAAAATTCTGTCTATATTGGGAAAATTCATTTTTCACTTTTTATATTTTTATCTCTTTTTCCTCTGGAGTTTATTATTTCTTATTTTTCCAGTGCTGAAATTGAATACCCCCAACGCCTGGAATGAACCTAATTTCATCTTTTTCCCAGTTGTCTCAACACTGTTAAAAAGTCCATCTTTGCCTGAGGGATTTGAAAACTCATCATTATCATAGATGAGCTATCTATGAGCAGTTGGGTCTATTCCTATTTGAGAGTTCACACAGGATTTCCATATGTCGTTGGGGCTTTCACTGTTTGATTTGCATGTGCAGCATCATATGGTTTTAATCAGAGGCCTTCCTTGCAGTGTATTTTTAAAGTTGGTGTGGCTAGGTCCTTCCTAAGTTTCTTACTTTGCCATGTTTTCCTAGATATTCTAGGATGTTTATTTTTCCCTGTGAACTTTTTTCTATTCTTTTCTTTTTCCCGTTTTTATAGATTGAACCAATGGTCTAGCACATGTTGAGCAAGTGCTCTACCACTGAGCTGCACTGCTAGCCCTGCATGTTAGTTTTATATCCAGATACCTTATTGAATTATTTCGTTATTGTCTACAATTTATAATTTTATTATCTAGAGTAGCACTGTCCAATAGAAATATAATGCAGTCTTATATGAAGCTTGAAATTTTCTAGCAGTAACTTAAAAATAGTTAAAAGAAATATGTGAAATAAATATTAATACAGGTTGAGTATCCCTAATACAAAATGCTGTGACCAGAGTGTTTATGTTTGTTTGTTTGGGGTTTTGTTGTTGTTGTTGTTGTTGTTGTTTTGCAGTACTGGGCATTGAACCCAGGGACATTCTACCTCTGGGCTACACCCCCAATTCTATTTTTTATTCTTTATTTTGAAACAGGGTCTTGCTAAGTTGCAGAGAGCCTCACTAAGTAGCTAAGGCTGGCCGAGAACCCAGATCCTCAGGTCTCAGCCTCCCAAGTACTGGGATTACAAGCGTGTGCCACCATGCCCAGTTTACCAGAAGTGCTTTGGATTTCACAATTGAGGATTTGGTAATATATATACAGAATGAGCTGCATTGGGAATGGGACCTAAGTCTAAAAACAAAATTCATTTATGTTTTATATATACTGTGTACATATTAAACTGAAGGTAAAAGCCAGGCGTGGTGGCATACGCTTGTAATCCCAGCATTTGGGAGGCTGAGACTGGAGGATCACGGTTCATGGCCAGCCTCAGCTACCTAGTGAGGCACTCCGCAACTTAGTGAGACTCTATTTCAAAATAAAGAATAAAAAAAAAAAAAATAGGGCTGGGGATATAGTTCGGAGGTAGAATGCCTCTGAGTTCAATCCCCAGTACCAAATAAATAAATAAATAAATAAATAAATAAATAAATAAATAAATAAATAAATAAATAAGTTAGTTAATTAAACTGAAGGTAAGTTTATACAATGTTTTTAATAATTGTGGGCATGATACAAAGTTTGTGTATATTGAACCATCAGACTGGTGGCATCATGTCAGTGCTTAAAAAGTTTTGGATTTTGGAGCATTTCAGATTTCAGACTTTTGAATTAGGTTGCTGGACCTGCAATGTATTTCATTTACTTCAATATATCAACAATATTATTTAAGCATATAATCAATGCAAGAATTAATAATGAAATACTTTGCATTCTCTTTTCTTATAAGGCCTTTGAAATCCAGCATATATTTTACATTTATAGTACATTTCAATTTGGATCTTGAATTTTTATGAGAAATATTGTATATGAATTAAGATTCCATAAAATTTACAGCTGAAAAAACAATTCACATATCCAAAGTGTTCCAAACATACTTAAACACTTTTTTTAATCCCTGAAGCAAGTACCAAAAAAATAATTTTCTTAAATATTTCATGCACATCAACAAAACTGGTTCTTCTTTTTTTGAAGAATTGATTTGACATTGTAGCAGAAGCATATATCTGTCCAAGTTAAGTAAATTTATTAATTCTTGTGTCAATTTGGTATTATCGATACCAAATTCAAAAGGTATTTCAGGCTTTAGTTGTCATTCAGTAGTACAGCATTTTCCTAGCATGTGCAAAAACTTGGATTTAATCCCCATTCAATCCCCAGTACTGAAAAAAAAAAAAGTATTTCATAAATTGAAATGAGGCATGACCTTCACTCAGTGTGGGCTGAGAACCTGGGGGGATGCTCCTGCATCCCACCCTTCAGCTGGACACTTCTGAGATGTATTCTGAAAGCTTCTTGTGTTATCTAAGAACTATCCTCAATGGCCACACTTACGCTAGCTTTCCCTCCTTCTCTGTCTCATTTCCTCCCATGCCTCCCTCTACCTCCCTGGGGTCACCTCTCTCCCGAATTGCCTGCACCCACATCTTTATTCATTCTTCTTTTTTCAAAGGAAATTCAAGTAAAGACAGAGATCTACCACGTTTGGGGGATAGGACATGCATAGAAGTTGGAGTGCTTGCAGAAAAGTAAACTAGACATGTCTGGTGGGTTCTCAAACTACTGTTCCAGAGCTTTAATGAAAGATGATAGACTAATCTAAATGCAGGCGCTTCTTGCTATGAAGAGGGAGAAATAGTGACCCACAAGCCATAGTTTCTAAATATATTCCTATCATTTCAGTTGACTTTAAAATATTTTCATCTTTTAATTCAGAAATGTGTAAATAATCTTTGATTTCTTTGATTGTTTATAGACTAAACTTGACTGTATGAAATATTCTGTTTTAGGTGTATATTCCATATTTAAAAGAATCATTTAAACTTTCTCTTTCTTTAGGGATCAGTGTGTGTGGAGAAAGAGAGAGAGAGAGAGAGAGAGAGAGAGAGAGAGAGAGAGAGAGAGAGACAGAATGAATGAATGCTGGGAATTGAACCCAGGGGCATTCTACTTCTGATCTACACCCCTTATTTTTATTTTTTGTTGAAGCTGGCTTCAAACCTGCAATCCTACTGTCTCAGCCTCTCAAGTACTGGGATTACAAGTGTGGGCCACCATGCCCAGCTGTTTTGCATAGCTTTGAAAACCACCATAAAAGCAGTTTGTGTTGCCAAGAATATATGAAGGTTAATACATCACCAAATTGTTAATTTGTCTTTTCTGTATTGTCATAAAAATATCTTTTTATTTCAAGATCTGAAAAACCATCTCCTTAATGAAATAAAAATTAATAATTTTTTCAATTTTCTTTTAACTGTGAGGTGATTAGGAAGTGTTTCTTTCCAGGGCTTCTCTATAAAATTTTAAGGATCTAGGCTCAGTGGTACATACCTGTAATCTCTGTACTTGGGAAGTTGAGACAAGAGGATCGAAGGTTTGAGACCAGACTGCCAAATCTGTGAGACCCTATTTCAAAATAAAAAGTGGAAAGGACTGAGGGTGTGGCTCCAAGGTAGAGTGCCCTGGGTTCAATCCCCAGTATATTTCATTATTGAGGGCTGCTTCCTCAATGGGGCCTTCTTTTGTGCTCATAGGGTAGCAGGAGCAAACAGACTCCCCCAAACATCTACCTAAGGGTGCTGATCCCACTTTCAGGACTCTGCCTTCATAACCTAATCACTTCCCAAATACCCACTTCCTAATACCCTCACACATGAATTTTAGGGAAGACACATATTCAGACCACAGTGATGATGTTACAGGGACTGCTTGTCTTCTTGTAGGCTTACTGTGATATAAAACACATAGATCACTTTCATTCATGCTATTGGTAAAATAAATTTATTCCTCCCAACATATGAACATCTCAAGTCACTTTCACACTAAATGATTTATAATAATAACAATAAGAAAAAGGAAATGCCTCTATATTTCCTAATATCTGCTCCTCTTTATCTTCTATACTTCTCATCTAGTTTCAAGTTTCTCTTGCAAATAATGCTAGTAAGAAAAATCCAATAGTGCCTTAGAATCACAGGACTTGGGAGGCTGAGACAGAAGGATCTCAGGTTTGAGGCCGGCCTTAGCAACTTAGCAAGACCTTTAGCACTTTATCAAGACCCCATTTCAAAAAAAAAAAAAATCAAAAGGCTGAGGATATAGTTCAAAGGATTCAATCTCCAGTACTACATACACACACATAAAAGGGCTGGGAGTATAGTTAAGAGGTTGAATAACTCTGGGTTCAATTCCCAATACCAGGCGAAAAGGAAGAAAGGGGTGGCGGAGGAGAGAAGAGGAAGGAAGGAAGGAAGGAAGGAAGGAAGGAAGGAAGGAAGGAAGGAAGGAAGGAAGGAGGGAGAAAAGGAAAGAAAAAAATATTCAGTAGTCTCTTTTCAGGATCAGTCTTGACCTCTGTAATGAATCTGACATTGATAGCCTTTCCCTCTTTTTTGGGTTCTAGACACTGTGGCCTCCAACTCTCATACCACTTATCCAGGCCTCCTCCCTCCCATTCTAAACAGTTCCCTTTGGGCTATCTCACCCAATTCTGACTCTATCATCATCCTGCTTAAAGTGTATCAATGTTTGTTTAGAGCAGTGGTTCTCAACCCAATTGCATATTAGAGTGATCTGGGGAGCTTTTTAAAGATATCTAAGTAGAGTCAATTTGAGTCAGAATTAATAACAGTAAACCTTTATTTTTAATCCATCTAAGGGCTCGGGGTATAGCTCAGTAACTACACACTTAGCATGCACAAGGCCCTGGGCTTGATCCCCTGCACCAAAAACAAAACAAAGCACACTAGAGATATCCCTATTTTTTTATCCAGTTTTATCATTTGCTTATCTAATGATCTAGCCATATTAACTGCCGTCCCTCAACACTTGCTATTTACTTTGCATTGTACACTGTCAGTTTGTCACCACTATGAAGTGCTAGGTTTACATCTCCAACTTTGCCCTATTTGTCCCTTTCTTTCCTTACTGTGTAATTCCTTTGATGTGGTAGAGAGTCAGGGTTTAGATGGCTCAGGCTGGTAGAGCTGTAAGTATGCCCAAATAAAGGCACCAAGCAGAGTAAAGTGGGGTGTAGAATTTGCTTGGAGAAGAGTGAGCACGTTTAAACCTTTAAAAGCTTTCATACTCAAACACCGCCACCCCCCCCACACACACACAGAACAAAAGCTGGCTCCTCTTCAAAAATCGCAGATTGCAAATAAGGGAAAAAGAGCATTTGAGGAAGAGATGAAGACTGTAGGAGGATTGCTTTATAATTTAAAAAAGGGTGGAGTAGACCAAGGATAGCAGAGAAGAGCTTTCTTTTTGGCAGGGGGCCTAGGAAGACTGAAGGAGAGAGTTGGGCTCATAGGATTTACACAGTTGGTGGTGAGAGGTAGATGGTCTCACTACCTGTCTGCAGCTTCTCATAACCAGTTCTTGATTCTGAACTAGAACTGATGTCAAGGTCTTTGGTTTGTTGTCTGTGGTTACTTTCTTTCCAGTTTTGAGTATTTCTTGCTTTTCTGATTGCTTCAAACCATTGCTGTCTTATGATCTCATCTGCAAATGGTCCTAATATCTTGAAATAGAGAATAACATTGGTTGCCTACCCAACACTCATTTCCCCTTTCCTCCACAAAGAAGTCTTTCACTACAGAGTCATATGCTTAAAAACAAAACAAAACAAAAAAAAACAAAACCTGATTCTATCTCCACCTCTGGATCATGATGGGTCTAAATTTTGGCTTAATCTCTGCATTGCAACTGTTATTGGTTTGAGGTATGCACTGAATCCAAGAAGGCCAAATCAAACTGGTTAGGGATACGGTTTTATCTTCTTCTGGATGAAAAGATGAACATTTGCAGCCCAATAAGCCTTGAGAGCCATCTCCTAGCCAAGAGAAAAATAAAGGATTAAAATCTCTCTGGAAGAGAACAGAGTAGAAGGATGCAAAGAATCTCAGCTCCTAGGTGACTGATCAGCCAACCTGAATCTGGCTATACTTCTGGATTCCTTGTTACAGGAGATAAGAAATGTCACCAAGCCTCTCAGAGTGTGGATTTCTGTTACTGTAGCCAAGAGCATCTTACCATTCATCTAGATGGAACTCGAAATGATTAAGTGTCCTACACTCACTTATTTTAGTTGATTATCTCCTTATAAATTCTTCAGCCTTCTTGAAGCTTGGCCTCTGTCCAATATTTGTCCTAAAAGTTTATATTCAAACATAACTGAAATGTACAAATTGTTAGTACCATTTAATTCATTGACCTTTCAAGAGAATAAGGGAGAACTAATATAAGCACTTTTTCCTATTCCTAAGGCTTGGAAAGAAATGAAAATCTTTTATTTATTATTATTTTTTTACTTTTGGCAGTACTGGAGAATCAACCCAAAGCCTTGCTCATGTTGGGCAAGCACTCTGTCACGAGCTACATTCCCAGCCCTTTAAAATTTTTTTATTTTTTACTTTTTCTAAATTGCTGAGGCTTACCTCAACCTTACAGTCCTCCTGCTTCAACCTCCCAAGTAGCTGGAATTACAAACATATGTCACAACTAAAGATCAGTTTTGACTTATCCAATGTAGCAGGCAATTGAGTTGTTAGATTTATCATCATCATCATCATTATTATTATTAAAATAATATATGAATCTGGAATTCCTCTAGAGTCCTGAAATGGTAGAACTCAACTTGGAAGGGAGAAAATTTAGCTTGTGAGCCAGTTTATAAACATTTTGCTATCATTGGCAATAACAACAACAAAAAGCCACGCTTCCTTGTATCACTCTTGGTTTGCAACTCTAGAATTTCTCCTACTTTTCAGAGGTAAGCAGAAAATAATTTTTGTAGCTGCAACTGTGATATTATGTTAGTTCCTGAAAGTTTTATTTTTTTATTTTGTGTGTGTGTGTGTGTGTGTGTGTGGTACTGGGGATTAAACCCAGGGGCATGCTACCTCTGAGCTACATCCCCAAGTCGTTTCTATTTTTATCTTGAAATAGAGTCTTGCTAAACTGCCCAGGATGGTCTCAAACTTTTAATCCTCTTGTCTCAGCCTCCCAAGTACTGGGATTACAGGCATGCACCACAGAGCCTAGAACCTTAAAGTTTTATAGAGCAACACTGGAAAGAAACATTTCCCAATGACCTCATGATTGAAAGAAGATTGAAAAATTATTAGTTTTTCTTTCATCAGGGAAATGTTTTTTCAAGTCTTGAAATTAAAAGGTATTTTTATGATAATATAGAAAGATAAATGAACAGTTTGTTAATTTATTGTCTTTCCATATTCTTGGCAACACAAGTCACTTCTAAGGTGTTTTTAAAAACTATCCAAAAAACCGTTAGGGCAACTGTAAAAACTCCAAACTGACCAAGTAAATAAAAATTTAGAAGCTGGGCATAGAGGCACACGCTTGTAATCCCAGTACTTGGGAGGCTGAAACTGGGGGATCTGGGTTTGCAGCCAGCCTCAGCTACTTAGTGAGGCCCTCCGCACTTAGTGAGACCCTATTTCAAAAATAAAGAATAAAAAATAGGGCTGTGGGTGTAGCTCAGAGGTAGAATGCCCCTGGGTTCAATCCCCAGTGCTGAAAAAAAAATTTAGAAAAGAGAGTTTAAGTGAACCTTCTAAATAGGGAATGTATTGTATACCTAAGTCGGAATACACCTAAAATAGAATATTTCATAAAGTCAAGTTTAGTCTATAAATAATAAAAAATATATATGCTTAAATTGTTCACACATTTCTTGTAGGGCATAGTGGTGCACACCTGTAATTCTAGTACTTGGGATGCTGAGGCAGGAGGATCCCAGGTTTGCAGCCAGACTCAGCAACTTAGCCAGATTCAGCACCCTAGCAAGGCCATGTTTCAAAATAAAAAATAAAACGGTGAGGAATGTAGCTTGGAGGTAGAGTGCCAAGAAAATGTCTCTATCCTGTTTCTATATATTGGAAACAAAATGTGTTATCAGTAAGGATTTGTGCAAGGTGCAAAAAGTGGTAAAAATGCTGAACTAGTAACCATATATATTGAAATTAAATGCAAAAAAGCTTTTCCTCTCACCTTGAATAGTTACAGTAATATTTTCTTTGCTCTATGAGAGTCCTACTGGAAATAACATAAACTAAAATAAAAATATCTCAGAATATGAGAGAATCTGCCAAGGTCAATTAACCCTTGGGAAAAGATTTAAAATGTGGCATTGGGGGGGGTACTGGGGATTGAACTCAGGGGTGTTTTACCTCTGAGCTATACCCCCAGCCCTATTTTTTATTCTTTATTTTGAAACCAGGTCTTACTAAGTTGCGGAGTGCCTCACTGGGTAGCTGAGGCTGGCCTCGAACCCGGATCCTCTGGTCTCAGCCTCCCAAATGCTGGGATTACAAGCGTTTGCCACTACACCCAGCTAAAATGTGGCATTTAAAACATGCAAGTTTTGTTTTTTGTTTGTTTGTTTATTTTAGAAATTCAGTACATCAACATTCATTTTAAACCTTTTCCAGCATAGATCAACACCTGTTAGAGTTACTGATTTATTTTTCTCAATGCACATTAAAAAGTGCTTTAGTTATAGCCACACCAACTAAATTTTGAGATTCTCATAATTTTTTTACAAGTTCTATGGTAAAATCCTAAAAGTTTTGTTTGAACTTCCAGCAGGACTGCAAGTATAGTCACATTTGCGTTGGTATACAATCACAATGTTCCTAGTTACCTTTCTGGACAAAGCTAAGATTATCCCTTTCCTAATGAGTATCAGCACTTCCTGTAATACAATCTGCTTTACCACCTGTTTTTGAAAATATTCTTTCTCTAACAGTTGCTACAAGATTACTCCGTTTACCTTTGAATTTCACATAACGTCTGAGAGTCATTCATTGGAAGGAAATCTGTAGCTAGATTAAAGAAAATTTTATTAAAATTCTAAATAATCTGATTGGTAATGGTTGAAGGAAGGACTGAGTGACTAAAAAGAAGAAAATGGAAAATAAACCTTCTAACCCATCTCTGGTCAAAAGCTGTATTTATCCCAGGCCTGTTCAGTGGCTTCTAAGACCTTGGTCAGAGTCATAGAGAGTAGGCAGGTAATTTGAAACCCAAATAATGTATTTCTCTTGTGTTCTGGTGATTTTAGCCATATAGCCAGGAGCAATTGGTCTAATAATCTGTAGGACTAACAACTGTAGTGAAAACATCTTTACTGAAACTACTGCCCCCACTTCTCTGATGAGGGAAACTGGGTATATCCTGAATAGAAGCGCACAGTCACTGTGACAGCATCTTTTTTTTTTTTTTTTTTTTTCGGTACTAGGGATTGAACTCAGGGGCATTCTACCTCCTAGCTATACCCCCAGCCCTATTTTCTATTCTTTATTTTGAAACAGGGTCTCATTAAGTTGCGGAGTGCCTCACTAGGTAGATGAGGCTGGCCGCAAACCTGGATCCTCCGGTCTCAGCCTCCCAAGTACTGGGATTACAAGCATGCGCCACCATGCCCAGCTTCTAAATTTTTATTTACTTGATCAGTTTGGAGTTTTTACAGTTGCCCTAACGGTTTTTTGGATAGTTTTTAAAAACACCTTAGAAGTGACTTGTGTTGCCAAGAATATGGAAAGACAATAAATTAACAAACTGTTCATTTATCTTTCTATATTATCATAAAAATACCTTTTAATTTCAAGACTTGAAAAAAACATTTCCCTGATGAAAGAAAAACTAATAATTTTTCAATCTTCTTTCAATCATGAGGTCATTGGGAAATGTTTCTTTCCAGTGTTGCTCTATAAAACAGCCTTTAGAAACAGCCTTTTAGAAACTTTGAAATAAACTATACTCTCACAAATAGTGATAAGAAGGCTAGTTTGCTGATATCCTTGCTAATTCTGAGTATTACTAACTACCTGTTTCATTTGCAGGCCTAGCATAATCTCACAAAAGCAGGAGAGAGACAAGTATGTACATTTCCTTCTAAATGGACCTAGGATATTCCTGGAGTTTCCTTTATGCTCCCCCGTCATCTGAGTCATAATTTGTTCTTTAAAACAGGGACAGAAGGACTAAATTGACATCATAATTTTGGCCACCATGGTCCACAAATTTCCCTGTCTGATTCATTTGTTCCTTGTATTCTCATGTTTCTAAACTCTGAAGCTGCCTTTGTTTTAAGTTATTTAGCAAATTATAAAAGTCAGAAGAGCAGCAAAAGAAGTGAAATGGAACATAGTACATGGCAGGATCCCTTTATCCACCATACAAGTTTGATGCTTTATTATAGTATATTTGTCTATTTATCCATAAGACTAAAAAGCTGTGATTTATCCAGTCGGTTATGAACCATAACAAAATAAGTTATCTTTAAAATAAACAAAACACATGAGTTTTCTTAGAAAATTCCAAGGGAATTGCACTTCATTCCAGGCATCAACAAATGTCATCTATAAAGAGCCTGATAGTAAATATTTTAGGCCTTGCAGGCCTAAAATAATTCTCTAGCAGAATTACTCAACTTTCCCCTTATAGCATAAAAACAGTAAAAAAGAAAAAAAGGCCACAAAGAAAAGAAAAAAATATATATGTAACCAAATAAGTGTGTTTGCAGTCCAATTAAACTTTATTTACAAAATCAGGCACCTGACTCGATTTGACCCACAGTCTGTACTTTGCCAACCCCTATTCCATTGTACAGTTTTATTATATAGAAAAAAATACACTCATGATTATATAGAAAAAAAAAAACACAATGTTTGTATAATTATCCTTCTGAAATGAAACCATTATTTATATAAAATTAAATCATTCTTTACATTAATATATGATTGTATTAAAGAGCTCTTAAGCAAGGGTGATCACATACAAAGTCACTGGTCTTCTAAGGAAAGATGATTACTTTGCAAAAAGGGCATAGGAGAAGAGTCTGTGATGAGTTCGGGGTGTAGCTCAATGGTGGAGAGCTTGTTTAGCATGCGCAAGGCCCTGGATTCAATTACCAACACTCAAAAAAAAAAGATAAAAAGAAAAGAAATCACACATTATTAAAAGTTGAGGCACTGAATTGGAAAAAGGGGAATCAACTAAGGAAACAGCCTGGGGCTAAATACTTGTGGGCTAGCGTAGGCCAAAGAAGACTAAAATTGAGAGGGCTCTCTTTGCGTCACCCAAATAAAATTTAGTATTGAGACTTCTACTAAAGTACTTTAAAACTTAGAAATCTTCATAGATAAGAACAAAGTCATGCTCCAAGCAAAGACAAAGTTGACCTCACTCTGCAGACTAGCAACTGACAGTGACAAGCAGCCTGCTCACATTAACCGTTGTGCTGCTAGTATTGGCAGATTTGTTGCACTTATTGCTTATTGTGGTGCTTATTTTGTAGATATTTCTCAAACATTAGCTCTCATAGCTAGTAAGTGCAAAATAGTAAAGTTAGGATGAAAGTGCTTACAAAAGGTATATGATGTCAAGAGAAACAGAAAGTCAGACTGAATGGAGTTTGTTTATAAATCAACTTTATATAGATGTCATATTGTATATATATTTTCAGCATCACTTTGCCTTTATGAATAAAAGGATTTATGGCAAATGTGTCCAAGAGTTCAGAAGAGATTTTATAGTATTTTCCTTCAAGATACAAACCTTTCTGCCAAAGAGTTTTGGCCTCTGTGGCAGATTAAAATGGCCACAAATTCTTTGATACTTGCACTGAGAGTTGGGCTCTCTGCTCCTTTAGATTCTCTGACAGAACACAGCAAAGTGACCCTAGAATGGTTTACAGGCTCAGGCCTTGAGACAACAATCACCTTCACTTTCTGTTTCTTGTAAAACCTGTCCTAGAAGCCCTGAGATGCCAAATAAGAAGTCCAACTGCCCTGCTGCAGAGGGCACAGACAGGCCTGAGGTTAAATAAAGGAGAAGAAGGGCCCAGCTGAGCTTGGCCTTCCAGCCATCCATTAAAGTACCAGGCATATTGGTGAAACAGTTTTGGATCCTCAAGACCAGCTCAGTTATCAACACAGTGAGCAAAAGAGTCGCCTGGCTAAACCTTTCTCAAATTCCCAACTCACAAAACTGTGAAATATAATAAAAGGGGTTTTAGTGTCATTTGTAGTACAGCAATAGGTAACTTGAGCAGCAGACATGAATGAAGGACAGCAGGAGCTCTTTTACATGCATTCTACAACATGTATTCTTCCTTCCTTTTATTTTTGTGTTTACTCACAATAAAATACAAATCCTCACTTTGCCAGTCACTCCATAGGAGTAGTGATCTGAAAGTCATGATATTTCACTTCCTAAACAATGAACTTCACCAAGAAATTTCTAGATTCATGTTGACTCATGATTGTTGATTTAAAAAAGTTATTTTTAAAAAACTGAATACCTGTCACAGACTAATGTCAAGTGGCAGGCAGATTGCAAAAACAATGAAAAATACAGAAAGAATTTAAAAAGTAACCAATAATACAAACATCTAAATTAAGTAATTAATATTCATAACAAGATCCAACTTAATTTACTTTATTTGATGATTTCTACCCCTAATTTTCAATATCCCAGGCATTGCAAATGTATTCAAGCAATCCTAAATTTCCTCATAATATCTTGAAAAGCATTTTCCATCATTGACATTAAAATAAAAAGTTATACTTAGGAAGCTGAGACAGGAGGATCACAGCTTTGAGGCCAGCTTCAGCAACTTAGTGAAGGCCTCAACAACCTGGCAAGACACTGTTTCAAAATAAAAAATTAAAAAGGGCTGGAGATATAGCTTATATACTTACTTCCTTGGTATTTCCATCTGGTGTTCCCATGCAAGTAATTCTATAGCAGTATTCTATTCCCTTAGGTCAGAGCCAAGCTTATTAGATCTCCATAACATCTGGCTCATGATCTTATGCATTAACTCATGGGAAAAATATTTTTTTAACATAAAGAAAAAGAACAGTTGATGGTGACAATCCTTTTCTATAAAAATTACTCTTTTTTCAGTACTGGAGATCAAATTCAGAGGTGCTCTACTACACTTTTTTTTTTTTTTTTTTTTTTTTTTTGCGGTACTGGGGGTTGAACTCAGGGGCATTCTACCTCGAGCTACACCCCCAGCCCTATTTTTTATTCTTTATTTTGAAACTGAGTCTCACTAAGTTGCGGAGTGCCTCACAATGTAGCTGAGGCTGGCCGCGAACCCGGATCCTCCCATCTCAGCCTCCCAAATGCTGGGATTACAAGCGTGCGCCACCACGCCCAGCTTCTACTACACTTTTTATTTTTAATTTTCAGACAAGTCTTGCTAAGTTGCCCAGGCTGGCCTTGAACTTATGATCCTTCTGCCGTAGGCTCCAGATTCATGGGGATCACAGGTATGTATCACCATGCCCAGCTTAAAAATCACTTTTGAACATAACCTGGCATGGCAGTATTTCTTAGAAAGAGTTCTGTAGGATTAGAACCCTAGGGTATTAGTATGTGTTAATTGGATTAAATATATATCTGTAAATAACTTTAGGGAAATTTAGGAAGAAAACTGTTAAACATGCTTTCTTTCCAGAATTTTCTGGGAATCTTGAACGTGTTAAACTCTATGAACCTCCAGAACGTTCTACAGGGTGCAGAATCAAACAGAGTTGACTGTGACATCCCTTTTGGATGAGCATTTTGTGGGCTGAAGCACACACTGGAAGGTCCTGCCAGAGTAGAAAGAGTCTAGAACTTGAAGCCCAAAGGCCTTGGTTATAATCTTGATCTGCCACTTTCTGGATGGGTAAGTCATTCTATTAATGCCAACCCTTTATTATATAAAGTGAGGATAATAATTCATGCACAGACTGTTATCCCATAGAGTTTTTGTAGGAAAAAAAATTTTTAGGCAAAACTGACTAATTAAGCCGGGCGCAGTGGCACACACTTGTAATCCCAGCATTTGAGAGGCTGAAACTGGAGGATCCGGGTTCGAGGCCAGCCTCAACTACCTAGTGAGGCCCTCTGCAACTTAGTGAGACCCTGTTTCAAAATAAAGAATAAAAAATAGGGCTGGGGGTATAGCTCATAGGTAGAATGCCCCTAAATTCAATCCCTAGTACCACAAAACAACAACAACAACAACAACAAAAACTGGCTAATTAAATACCTGGTATATGGCAGACCCAGTGGCTGAATGCCAGAGGGATGATTATCTTTGTTCAACAATGCCTTCAACTTTTTTAAGGTCCTGGTGAAAGGCTTACATGCTTGTGGATTCAGATGCTGATTTTTTTTTTTTTTTTTTTTTATCAATTACTTCCCTACTTGGAGGAGTCAAGGTCAGTTCTCTAAAAAGGAACCCCTGCAGCTCCACAACATCTCAGTACAACTACCACAGAACATGCTATATTGTATGCTAAATTGAAGGTCTACCTGGCTTTGTTGTTAAACCCCTTTTACAGTTGGACAACTAGGCCCAGGTATTTTAAAGCCAATTTCTTAAGAAAATATTAGATAAAGGTAGTATCTATCTTAGAACAGAGGGCTAAAGCCAGAAATTCAGGATAGTGCTTAATCTTTTTGACTCTTTGTTTCCTCACTTATCAACAAAAATAATAATTGACCTATATAAATAAGGATTGAATTTCATATTATGTATGGAAAGCACATTGTCTACTATAGGATATAATATGTAGTTAATGAACCATTCTTTTGACTATCATTAGAGTTTTTCATAGATTGTATATATTAAAATGAAAGGATTTGCTATAGATCTCCGAATCCAGTTCCCTCCTTGCCTAGAAATAAAAAAAAGCCATGCAGAAGGCATCACAATACCTGACTTTAAATTATACTACAAAGCCATAGTAATAAAAACAGCATGGTATTGACACAAAAATAAATGTATAGACCAATGGAACAAAATAAAAGATACAGAAACAAATCCACATACTTATAGAAAACTGATTTTAAACAAAGGTGCCAAAAACATATGTAGGAGAAAAGAAAGCCTTTCAGCAAATGGTGTTGAAAAACTGGTTATCCATTTGTAGAAAAATGAAAATAAATCCCTGACTCTCACTCTTCATAAGAGTCAACTCAAGATGGATTAAAGACCTGGAAATTAGACCAGAGACTTTGAATTACTAGAGGAGGGCATAGGGCCCACATTCCAATATACAGGGATAGGTAGACACTTCCTCAATATGATCCCCAAGGCAAAAGAAATTAAAACAAGGATTAATAAGTGGGATTCAACTAAACTAAAAAGTTTCTGTTCATTAAAGGAAAACATCAAGAGTCTAAAGAGAGCATACAGAATGGCAGAAAATCTTTGCCAGCTATTCCTCTGATAGAGGACTAATATCTAGAATATACAAAGTCCTTAAAAGACTTAACACTAAAACAAAAACAAACAAACAAAAAAACCCAAATAACCCAATCAAGAAATGGGCAATTGAACTTCACCAAATAGACACTTCACCAAAGAAGAAATAAAAAGGGCTAATATATATTTGAAAAAAAAAAAAAGTTCAACATTATGTCATGGAGATGCAAATAAAATTACACTGAATTTCCATCTAACCCCAACTAAAATGGCAATCATCAAGAAGTCAAACAACAATAAATGCTGGTGAGGATGTCAGGAAATAGGAACTCTTCTATTCTGTTTGGTGGGATTGCAAACTAGGTCAGCCACTATGGCGATCAGTGTGGAGATTCCTCAGAAAACTGGAAATGGATCCACCATATGATCCAGCTATACCACTCCTGGGTACCTTGCCAAACAGACTGAAATCAGAATATTATAGTAATACATGCATATCCATGTTTATAGCAGCACAATTCACAATGGTCAAATCATGGAACCAACTTAGTGTTCACCCACAGATGAATGGATTACAACATTATAGGATATAAACAAAACAGAATTCTACTCAGCAATAAAGAAGAATAAAATTATGTCATTTGCAGGAAAAATGGATGGACCTGGAGAACATTATGTTAAGTGAGATTAGCCAGTCACAGAAAGTGAAGGGTCATATATTTTCTCTCATATGAGGAAGCTAGGGTGTAATCCATATATGAGAGGGCCTTTAGATAATGGAGGAGAAATCCCAGTGGAATGAGGGAGGAGGTCTAGGGGAGGGTGGAGTGGGGAGGAGAATTCATGAAGAAACACTTCCTTGGACATTTTGTACGTATGTGAGACTACTAATGCCAATCAATATCCTGTATGAGGAAGGGGAGGGTGTGGGGACAAAGCAGGGGGAAGCCTACCAAGTGCTGTGTAAATGTGTGTCACTATCAGTCTGAACTACATTATGATATGAAACTCTAATGCACCAATAAATGTATAAAAAATTTCTTTAATGCTTTAACCGTAAAAATAATGAGCTCAGAGGGTTGAAGGAATTTAGCTAAGGTAATACAATTCTCAGTGGCAATAGTAAGCAGGGTAGAATAGCTTTCTCTAAATGTTCAAAGAATAGATTTGTCCTATATGACCCCAAGGAATAAAATCAGTAGTGAAAACTAGAGGGAACTGTGTAAAGAAGATAGGTCTTAATCTCAGCAGGCCACTTTTGAATAGGTTGCCTCAAGGCTGCCACTTTGCACTATTTATGTACTGGAGGTGGCTTTAAGGAGATGAAGTAGGTCACAGGTATGGCTATCACTCTCCGAACTGTATGCATTGGAAACTAATCGGATGCATCATAGCCTTAGTATGTGGTTGACACACAGCCTGAGAGAGGCCCAGAGCTATGATAGAGTCAACTGTGGAGTCTGCATTTTGTAGAAATGTAGAAGCCACAATCTTGTTGGAAAAAAGGATTTGAAGTTAGAATTTCTGAGTACTTTACATAAGACTGAGAAAATATCAAGTATCCCTATCAAAGAATATGGTTTGAAGGAGATTATAGGAGGGCTAAATTCTTTTAACCCAATTGGCATTGTCCCTAGGTATATATAGAAGCCGGCTGAAGTCTGCTGTGTGGTTAGCTACAATTTTTGAATCTGTAATTCTCTGATAGCTATACTAATAGCCTTCTTGTTTATGTGAATAATTGAATGACTGTAGTTACGAAATTTGACAACCTCAAGACAAACTCCTTGAGCATCATGCTTTAGAAACAATGTGAATTGAGATGTTCCCTCACTAGACAAGCCAAATAATGTTTGCTCAGGGCTAAAGAATGCACTATCAATCACAGTACCCCCACAAACAAGAGGGGTGGGGAACAGAAAGAAAGAAAAATAAAAAAAAGATCCCGCTTCAAAACATCTTAGTGAGAGGCAGGACTGACATTAGCAACAAAAGAGAAGTGAGAAGTGATTTGAGGAAGTAGAATAAAGTTCAGTGAAGACTGGGATATTTCTGTGGAACCTACTAAAAGGGGAACTCCAAGGTAAGTCTTGCATTTGCGCAGAGCTGGACCTGAGTTTGCATATTTTGTGACTTCAGAGTATGTTCTGACTACAACAACAAATATACTTAGTGCAAGTGGCTAATGAAGCTAGCTGCAAAGCGGGCACATCCAGTCACAGTGGGCACAATAATAACAAAGCTAATATTAACGGAGTGCTAAACACAGGCAGGCGCCCTGCTGAAGCGTTTCACATGAGTTAACCTGCTCAATCCTCATACAAAGCCTGTGCTGTCTGTACTATTCTTAACTCCATTTTCAGGAAACTGAAGTTTAGAGAGAGTGGCAACTTTCCACAGCTGCTAAGTAACCTCAAATCTGAGTCAAGGTCTTCTGCCCCCAGACCTGTACTCATCTCTATTGCACTACAGTGCACAGAGGCCATCTTGTCCAGCTGTCCCTGAAACATCTGACATGGAGTCCATTCTTGTGTTAGTACTGCTGCCTGTGTCTCTGGAGAAGCCCAGCAACCTGCAGGCCAACCTTTGGGGCCTGATGTGCCTCTTTCCTATTAATCCTTGGAACAAACCTACTTAAAAATAATGTCTTTTTTCTATCAGGTCATGACAAGTCAAAGACCTACTGAGGTTGGGATGGGCCTTTACTGGATAAAACGGGCCTTAAGTATAGTCTAGAAAACCCTCCATTCCTGACTTTGTTTACAAGATACTTGATGTTAAGTGTGAGTTGTAGGTGCTAGTAAGGAAACTAATCAAAGTGACAGCCTTTCTGTGGAAGCTGTCCCCTGTGCCCCCTCCCAACTACAGGGGATAGAACTGAGGGTCTCAGACATCCTAAGCAAGTGCTCTATCACTGACTTATATCCTGATCCCCTTTTATCTACTTATTATTTTATTTTGAGACAGGGCCTTGCTAAGTTGCCCAGACTAGCCTTGAATTTACTATCCTCCTTCCTCAGCCTCTAGAGTCGCTGGGATTACAAACCTTGTCAGGTCTCAATATCCTAAACTAAGGAAGGTAGGGTAGAGGGATAACCATATGCATGCTGAAAAATGCACTTGGACACAATTTGTATGTCTCCACAATTGCCAACTGGTCTAAAATTCTTACCACTACTTTAAATTATTTGGGTCAAGCCCCCTACCTTAGAATATAAACATGTTCTTGAAAGGATGAATATGTTAAGCCACCAGCATTCACTATAGACCAGTGAGATATAATGTTAGAAAAGTGAATTGAGAGCCGGGCGTGGTGGCGCACGCTTGTAATCCCAGCATTCGGGAGGCTGAGACCGGAGGATCCAGGTTCAAGGCCAGCCTCAGCTACCTAGTGAGGCACTCCACAACTTAGCAAGACCCGGTTTCAAAATAAAGAATAAAAAATAGAGCTGGGGGTGTAGCTCGGAGGTAGAATGCCCCTGAGTTCAATCCCCAGTACCGCAAAAAAAAAAAAGAAAAGTGAATTGAGCTTTGAGGGAAGGAGAGCATGGTAGGTAAATTTCTATGGAAAACAAAAATTGGAAAGGTCTGCAGTGGGTCGGCAGATCACAGTCTAAGATATGAACAAGGATGGCTAGTAAATTCTTAATTAAAATGGTGACTTCTCAGATCAGTTTCCTGGGATGCGGGTGGGTTATAAGTTTTGAGATCATGTTGTTTCTTTTATTAAATAATTGTGACAGTAGATGGAGATTGTACTTCTTTCTTTAATGTCTTTACTTTGAAAAATTAAGAAGTTAGCAACCTTTTGTTAATTCTTTGATGTGTTCTTGTGCTAAGTGCTTTGCATTCAATATTATATATAAATATTATATATATATTTGCAGTACTGGGGATTGAACCCAGAGGCATTCTACCTCCGTGTTACACCCCTAGTCCTATTTTTTTATTCTTTATTTTGAAACAGGGTCTCACTAAGTTGTGGAGTGCCTCAGTGGAGTGCCTTAGTAGCTGAGGCTGGCCATGAACCCGGATCCTCCAGTCTCAGCCTCCCAAGTACAGGGATTACAAACATGTGCCACCAAACCTGGCTTCAGTATTATATTTTATCTTCACAATAATTGTCTTAGGAATGTACTGTCATAATGCCTATTTTATAGGTGAGTAATCTCAATCCTAGAGGATAAAAAAATTATACAAAGTTATATAGTTTTGCAAAACTGTGATTTGTATTAGTTACTTCTTCCTTTTAGAACAAAGATATTGGCAACTTTGTGGGAGAAAGCCATGCTAAAAACAGAAGGAAAATGTTAGAGGAACTGAAGTACAGAAGATAAATGTCACCTACTTAATTTTACCAAAGACTTCCCAGCAATTTGCTTGCAAAAATATTTTCCTTTGTGGTCAGCACTTAAAACTAACATCATAAAATCCTAGAAGGCTAAGGGCAAAAAAATGTTTCAAAAGTTCACTCCTCCTCCTCCTCTTCCTTCTTTTTTTGGTGCTGAGGATGAAATCTAGGGCTTTGCTACCACTGAACAACACCTCCACCACCTACTCTTCTTTTTGATACATGAGGAAATTTAGACATGGTGTCTGACTTAAAATTCTACACAGTTGCATATCACCAGCACTCAGAAATGGTGTTACTTAAAGCAAAAGACATACCATAGGCATTATTGGTAATGTAAAAAAAGAAAATAGCAATGGAAAATGCAGCCTGATCAGACTAGCTAAATATCTGCATATGATAAATTCTAGTCCAGACAACCAGTCATCCATGAAAAATGAGTACTAACAAGCTGGGCGTGGTGGCGCATGCTTGTAATCCCAGCATTTGGGAGGCTGAGATCGGAGGATCCGGGTTCCAGGCCAGCCTCAGCTACCTAGTGAGGCACTCCACAATTTAGTGAGACCTGGTTTCAAAATAAAGAATAAAAAATAGGGCTGGGGGTATAGCTCGTAGGTAGAATGCCCCTGAGTTCAATCCCCAGTATCACACACACACACAAAAAAGATGAGTAATAACAAATAGGGATGCCCCTAAAATAAAGTTAATTTCAACTCAGTGCTTTATACATAGCAATCACTCAACAAAAAGCCAATTTCTAAAAGAATACATGAATCCCTACATTTATAATACTTGTCATAACCTGAGCATACATCCTTTGATGTTCTAGAAATAAATGGTTGATGACCTGTGAAAATGCTTGACCATGAAATAACTCTTACAAGGCTACACTTTGATTGACTGAGTGTGTTTAACACTAAATATATATGTGAAATGAGAATATGCTGATTAGACTTAATACTTACATTGATGACGACTTAAGAATTTTTACCCTCTATTTGACAATTTTTCAAACTCTCAACATTTGAAAACATTTGCGATTAGTCAGGCACAAAAATAAAAAATGGAATGCTCCCCCTAATTTGCAGAATCAAGGGAGAAAGTGGGTCATAGGAGGGATGCTAGACGAAGAAGAAAGGCCCTAGATGAGCAAAGAAGGTGACCTATCTAAAGGTGATGGAGTGGGAGAGGGGGAAACACCCTAATGCACAGGATGTACATTCACAAACATCAAAATTAATCACTAAATCAAGCATGAGAAGGAGGGAAGGGGAGGGAATGGGGTGGGAATCAGGGAAGGGTTAAAGGAGACCTGTATGCACGTATGCCTCAACCAGTTTGTACCTCACAACAATGTATGAATACAATGCACCAAAAAAATAAAAGAAAAAGAAAACACTTTCCATTACTGGACCTCTTTGCTACCAGGGAGTCCAACTAAGAGCAGAATTACACTTTATTAAGGGTAGGAGGAAGAGTTCTCATCAGCTACAACAACCTTGGCAGAAGCTCCCTGGTGCTTGCTCTGGAACATATGTCCCAGAATCAGAATCAAGATCAAAGGATCTACTTGATATTTTCAAGCCCTATGTACATTTAATTGACATCTCCTGTTGACTAAAATGACGATAGGTGAATATTCAACTAAATTACTCTTTGGAGGATTTGGGGAACAGAAATAGTATACTCTTTTGGGGCCTCAGTTCCAAGTGTCAGGAAATTTCATTGTAACTCATCTCCAAGCCAAAGGGCTAAAAAGTCCAACTGATGTGTCTGAAAGACAGGCACTGAGGTGACTATGGGGATCTCTGAGGGCTCCTAATCTTACCCTGAAGTCCATGAAACAACCTATTATAGTGGGAGCTCAGGAGCCCTATTGAGAAGTTTTTCACCCTGGCTTGAGTGTCCATGAGAACCATCATGAGAGTGAATTTGATGGATGGAAGTCACTTTCAAAATACTTTCTCATTAATAAGGGTCCAGAGCTACTTTCCTTGCCACTGGAAGTTAATAGTTGTGAGCACAATGCCAGTGCTTACAGCTGACTTTCAGAACCCATTTCACTTAAAAAAGATGAGAGTGGGGTTCAGGCTTTCCATTTATTTATTCATTCATTCATTCATTTTTATTTATTTATTTATTTATTTATTTATTTATTTATTTATTTATTTATTTATTTATTTTGGTACTTAGGATTGAACCCTGCGCTTTGCCCATGCTGCAAACTTTACCAGAGCTGCCCTACAGCTCCCTGGATTTTCATTCTCTGCAGGACTGCTCTTTTACTGAATTGTAGCTGGATCTCTGCCAACTAGTTCTAGTACAGGCACAAGTTCTAGCTGTTCTCAAGCTCTAATTCCTGCTTTGGGCCTCACATTCTGGAAGAAAGGATAGGCCACTGAAATGGGGGTTTCCTAGAGCTCTATAAAAAAGTGGTGACCATGGTGAGCCACACACTTTCACTTTCACTGAAATTTGGGCAGGACCAGGAGCCATCAGGAGGCTCTGGAAGTGTCTTGGGCAGATTTTGAGGTTGGTTTTCAGGACTGTGAAGGATTACTCTTGAGCTGGGAAGCTGGAGTCATCATTTTAGCAAAGAAATGTGTCAAGCACTTATTTTGTGACACTAGAAAGGATGGGATCTCTAACAATTTCAGGATCGCTTTACAGAAGACTTGGATGGCTGGTGCTGTGGTTTGTGTTTGGAGTGACCCCCAAGTGGTTCATGTGTTGAAAGCATGTCCCCACTGCAATAATACTGAGAGGCGGGATAATTGAATCAGGGCTCTAATCTCATCAGTTGATAAACCCACTGAAGGGTTAATAACTGGAATAGAGTTACTGAGTGGTAACAGGCAGGTGGGCATGTCCAGAGGAGTTGGTTCACTGGGGTATGGCCTTCTGGGCTGTCCCTGGTCACTTCTTGTCTCTTCCCTCAGCTTCTGGCTGCCATTGAGTTGAGCTCAGCTTTCCTCAGTCACACCATGTTGCCATGATGTCTGTCTTGGCATCAGCTGACTATGGACTGTACTTCTGAAACCGTAGGCGCGATACCTTTCTCTTTCTCTTTCTCTATGTTGCTTGTGTCAGGTATTTTGATCGCAGTGATGGAAAAGCAGACTAAAACAGCTGGAGGTGGCCAATAGTGAGCCTGGGATAAGTGATTCCTCACTTAAGCCTCTGTTCCATGCTTTACTTATGCCCTCAAATGGGAAAGACCTATCTGGCATCCTCATTTATTTTATTGGATTTTTTTCTTCTGAAAATTTCTAGAACAAGATATGATTCCATAATCTCATGATAGACCTACCATATAGGAGTTATCAAAGTCAAAAATGTTGGGTTATTAATTAATCCATAAAAATTAAATCTATTTTAAATTTAAAAAATTAAAGCTCTTGGCTTAATTTTCTTTTTAGATTTTGGCACATAGCGTAGTGTTTGACCTATAGTGGGCATCGCATACATGTTTATTGCACTGAAAAAATGCCTGTGGAGAGGACTATATTACCTTGGGCTTTGTTTGACTGGACACAATTATTTGCTTGATATTTTCTCATTTGAATGTTTTTTTAACCAAGTAATAACTAAGTATTACTGAATGGTAATAGAATAGCAATTGATTTACTTTTTAGCTGAGAAAATTTGCCCACTCAGGTAGCAAAACTTAGTCATCCAGTCCACAGAGTATTCACTTACTTTAATGGCAAACTTTCAGGTTTTGTTGAAGTATTCATCAAAAGTGCTGTTTTGAAGCTATTCTAAAACTGCATCTATAATTTTTACCTTGCATCTCAGCTTCCCTGTAAGTAGGATCCTATAATTGCCTGTTCTCCAGAGATATTTGTGAAAAGATATATGAACTATCAATTTTATATTTTGGAAACTCTCCAAGTGCTGTGTGCATTTATGTCCCTATCACTCTGAACTTCATTATGATGTGAGGAATATAATGCATCAATAAAAGCACATTTAAAAAATTATATATTACTATATACATGCAATTACTATTATTCTTAATGCCAATGATTCAATATGTAGATATACTGGATTCAGTTATATATTAAAAGTAATAAAATAAAGAATTTTAAAATAATATATAAATACATTTAGATTTAAGGCTATACAATAACACACATTATTATTCACTTTTTTTTTTAGATGATTTTTCTGAGTAAGGGAGAATGAGGTGAATTATAGCCAGGGACCAAGACTTGCACCTGCAGGAATGTGTGACATGTGAATGTCATAGTCTCATACATCATGGTAGAGAAAAAGCTTGAAAATTCCTGTCATCATTATCTTTTAATCCCCTTTGGAAAATTTATACTTAAACATGCTACAGTGTGATTGTTCACCATTAGAAATAAGACAATAGTTTCACTGCTCATACTACTTAGTAATGCATCCTATTGCCTACATTTTCCTATTCTCTTTTCCCCCTATAAGCACTTACCTTAATCTGATATTCTCTATATCTTAATTTTCATTTTATATGTTCCTTCTAGGATATATTCCTCTTGCCTCAGAGTCTTGAGTAACTGAGATTACAGATGTATGCCATCATGCCCAGCTCTTTCCAGGGTTTTTAATTTTGATGGAATACAGCTCATAGTTTTTCTATGGTGTTTGACTGAAGTCAAGCAATTGATGATGAAATATTTTTGCCTTGCTGGGGTGCATCTTTCCTACTCCTTTAGCTAGAGAGAATAAGCATTTACTGGGGAACTTTTTTTAATTGCCCATCAGCATCCTAGGTTGTTTGCTTCTATAGTTTGAAGTGTAGGATACATGAGGCAAAAAGAAAACCTAGGAAACTTGCCACCATATTTACTGGGTCCCAGGGTCTCTGGCTGGTCTGCCTTCTCTCCACATTTCATCATCTTCTTATGTTTGTTTTAAATATAATGTCCAGAAGAAACAGGGAAATAGAAAAAAAGAAAAAACCCTACTTTGTCCTTCTTGATGTATAAGCTCATGTAATGTTTTTATTCCATAAAGATGTCAATCAAACAAGTACATGGTCATTATTGAACCTTCTGATATAACAAATATATAGAACTGTGCTGTCTAATATAGTACAGCCAATAGCTATATGGGAATATTGCAACTTAAATTAATCAAAATAAAAATAAAAAATCCAACTTCTTTTCTTTTCTCTCCTTCCTTCCTTGCTTCCTTCCTTCCTTCCTTTCTTCTTTTCCTTCCTTCCTTCCTTCTCCTTCCTTCTTCTCCCTTCCTCCCTCCCTCCTGTTGTTCTTCTTCTTTTTGGTGGTACTGGGGATTGAAACCATGGGCATTTTACTTCTAAGCCACACCCTCAGGCCTTTTTATTTTTCATTTTGAAACAAGGTCTCACTAGGTTGCTGAAGCTGTCCTTGAACTTGTGATCCAGTATGCGTCACCATACCCAGCTAAAAATCCAGTTTCTTAGCTTCACTAGTAAGATTTTGAATGTTCAATAATGGTCACCTGTGTCTAGTGGGTATTGTATCAAATTCTGCAGATACAGAACATTTTGAACATCTCAGAAAGTCTTCCAGACAAAGTTTATCTGGACACTAAACAATTCAGTTCATATACAACCAAATGCTGATTTTTTTTTTAAGAAAATGGAAATAAAAATATAAGAAAGATAGGAGAATAAATGACTCAATGTAATGATAGGAACAGGAAATATATGGATGTATCCACAAAGCAGATTTGCAAAATGGACAGCATGCTCACTAACACACCACAAATTAGATTCTGGCCTGTCTCGGTTTTTCCCTGAGACCATTCCTTTTCCACTGAGTTGATGCAATTGCGAACAATAAAACCTACGTGACATGGGAGCTGAGAGTAGCATGTATTTACCCTGACATTGCCTGTCTTATTACCTTCTGATATTGTCTGACTTTAGCAAAAAAAAATTTATGTGTGTGGTATTGGGGATGGAACCCAGGGGCATTCTACCTCCGAGCTATACCTCTAGCCTGATTTTATTCTTTTATTTTGAAACAGGGTTTCACTAAATTGCAGAGGGCCTAACTAAGTTGCTGAGGTTGGCCATGAACCTGTGATCCTCCTGTCTTAGCCCCCCAAATATTGGAATTACAAATGTGCACCACCATGCCTGGCGCAATTTGTGTGTGTGTGTGTGTGTGTGTGTGTGTGTGTGTGTGTGACACTGGAGATTGAACACAGGAGCAGTCTACTTCTGAGCTATATCCCCAGCCCTATTTTTTATTTCTTTTTTTATTTTTTATTTTATTTTATTTTTATGTATATTTCTTTTTTTATTATTTTTTAGCATGGATTTTTATACGTTTCTTGAGTACAACAGGTTTACATAGACATTTATGACATATCAATCATTGTCAGAACACAAATAGCACCACTTCTTCATTTTATACGTATAGCCTACATTCTTAACATAGCCTGGTCAAGCAAATTTTCTAGAGTCATAAAACCATAATCCTTTAGGGTCATATATTTACTTTCTAAGAAGTAGGAGGGTCTTTCATCTACACATCTTAGGAGCAATCTCCAGACTTTGAAACGCCAATGTAGCCATAGCAGTATAATTACTCATATATGCAGATAGCAACTGCCTGGGGGGAGAGGGCCCAACTGGGCTCCCACAACTTCCCCATTTTTATTTTAAAATGCACGAAAGGCTGTGCCTGTCTTAGGTCGTTTCCTACGAGGTGCTTAATCTTACCTGTCATGGGGTCTCAATGAGTCATTCAACAAGCCCTGTCTTAGGTTGATATTGCCCTGAGAAAATCGAACCCGTCATTGACTACCAGGCCCTGTGTGAGGCAGTGCTTGCATTTTTATTCCAGGTAAATCTGCTCATATACTAATATAGGCATTGATCACAAGGTGTACAATGAGTGGTAGAATGCAAAAGCCTAGAATGACTATTGCTGCTAATCCGATAACTCCTCCCAGCAAGGAGGTAAACGAGGGCCAGGTAGGCACCAAGGATTGAAGCTGATCTACAAATGTCTTAGCTGTTTCTGCCACTTTTAATAGAGATGGGCTCCCAATTATGTAGATCAAAAATCTCCTGGTGTAACTTTAACAAATCCTTTTTTTTTTTTTTTTTTGTATCTTTCCCTTATTTGGTGCATTGTAATCACACATCTTTGTTAGGTATAAGCTAGTATAGGTAAAGACATCCATGCCCACATTTCTCATTTAACCCTTCCCCAATCCCCGCCCCACTCCCTCCTCCTCCCTCTTTCTCAAGGTCAGTTTAGTGATTGACTTTGATGTGTTCGTGAAAATACATCATGCTCTTTAGGGTGTCCCCCCATCACCTTCCATTAAGTCAAATTCTTTGTTCACCTAGGGATTCTCCTTCTTCATCTGGAGTCTCTCTTATGTCCCATTTTCTCCCT
The DNA here is from genome assembly GCA_004027655.1 of Graphiurus murinus. Lineage (NCBI taxonomy): Eukaryota > Metazoa > Chordata > Mammalia > Rodentia > Gliridae > Graphiurus > Graphiurus murinus. Next base: position 231,539 of record PVLC010000208.1, on the reverse strand, counting down.
AGCTTCCACATATTAGGGAGAGCATTCGATTTTTAACTTTTTGTGACTGACTAATCTCACTTAACATAATATTTTCCAGTTCCATCCATTTCCTTGCAAATAACATGATTTTGTTCTTCTTTAAGGCTGAGTAAAATTCCATTGTGTACATATCCCATAGTTTTGTAATCCATTCATCTGTTGATGGACATCTTGGCTGGTTCCATAGTTTGGCAATTGTAAACTGTGCAGCTATAAACAAAGATACATATGCATTGGTCTGATAGTTTGGTTTCCGTTCTTTTGGGTAGATACCCAGTAGAGGAATTGCTGGATCATATGGTAGGATCATTCCCATTCGTCTGAGAATCCTCCGTACTGTTTTCCAAAGTGGTTGCACTAATTTGCAATCCCACCAACAATGTATTAGGGTTCCCACTTCTCCATACCCTCACCAGCATTTGTTGTTGTTTGTGGTCTTGATGGTTGCCATTCTGATTGGAGTTAGGTGAAATCTCAAGGTAGTTTTGATTTGCATCTCTCTGATTGCTAATGATGTTGAACATTTCCTCATACATTTATTGGTCATTTGTATTTCTTCTTTTGTGAAGTGTCTATTTAAATGCTTTGCCCATTTTTTGATTGGGTTATTTGTTTTCTTAGCTGTGAGTTTCTTGAGTTCTCTGTATAGCCTAGATATTAGTCCTCTATCAGAAGAGTAGCTGGCAAAAATGTTCTCCCACTCTTTGGGTTCTCTGTTGAGGTTCTTGATAGTTTCCTTTGCTGCACAGAAGCTCTTTAGTTTAATGCAATCCCATGTATTGATCTTCCTGAGGGTTGCTTGTGTTTTTGAGGTCTTGTTGAGAAAGTTTTGACCTGTGCCTATGTGTTCAAGTGTTGGGCCTATAGGCTCCTCAAGTAGCTGCAAGGTCTCTGGCCTGACTTCCAGGTCTCTGATCCACCTGGAATTGACTCTTTTGCAGGGTGAGAGTTGGGTTTATTTCCATTTTCCTACATATGGTTAACCAGTTTTGCCAACACCATTTGTTAAAGAGGCGATCTTTTTTCCAGTGTATGTTTTTGGCTCCTTTGTCAAAAATCAGTTGACTCTAAACACGTGGGTCTGTTTCTGAATCTTCTATTCTGCTCCATTGGTCTATGTGTCTGTTTTTGTGCCAATACCATGCTGTTTTTATTACTGTGGCTTTGTAGTAGAGTTTGAAGTCAGGTATTGTGATACCTCCTGCATGGTTCTTATGACTAAGAACTACTTTGGCTATGCCGGACTTTTTGTTTTTCCAGATGAATTTAAGGACTGATTTTTTCCATGTCTGTGAGGAGTACCTTGGTAATTTCATGGGTATTGCATTGAATTTGTAGATCAGTTTTGGGAGGATGGCCATTTTGATGATATTTATTCTGCCTATTCAAGAAGAGCATGGTAGATTTTTCTATCTTCTAAGGTCTTTGTCGATTTCTTTTTTCAGCTTTTTGTAATTTTCCTAATAGAGGTCTTTTACCTCTTTGGTTAGGTTTTTACCTAAGTATTTTATTTTTCAGGGTGCTATTGTGAGTGGAATTGTTTTCTGGATTTCTTTTTCAGTGGTTTTATGGTTGGTGTAGAGGAAAGCTTCTGATTTTTTAAGATTGATTTTGTATCCAGACGCTTTGCTGAATTTGATCAGTTCTATAAGTTTTTTGGCTGACTTTGTTTGGTCTTCTAGGTATAATATCATGTCATCTGCAAAAAGGGATAGTTTTAGTTCTTCTTTCCCTATTTTTACCCCTTTGATTTCTTTCTCTTGCCTTATTGCTCTGGTTAGTGTCTCAAGTACTATGTTGAACAGAAGAGGTGATAATGGACATCCTTGTTTTGATCCTGTTTTTAGTGGGAACTCTTGCAGTTTTTCTCCATTTAATATAATATTGGCTGTAGGCCTATTGTATATTGCCTCTATGATTTTGAGGTATGTTCCTTCTATTCCGATTCTCTGCAGTGCTTTTAGCATGAATGGGTGTTGGATATTGTCGAATGCTTTTTCAGCATCAATTGAGATGATCATGTGATTTTTGTCTTTGAGTTTGTTTATGTGGTGAATTACATGGATTATTTTTCATATGTTGAACCAGCCTTGCATCCCTGGGATGAACCCGGCTTGGTCATGGTGTATAATTTTCTTGATGTGTTTTTTTTTTTTTTTTTTCGGTACTGGGGATTGAACTCGGGGGCATTCTACCTCCGAGGTATACCCCCAGCCCTATTTTTTTTTTAATTCTTTATTTTGAAAACAGGTCTCACTAAGTTGCGGAGTGCCTCACTAGGTAGCTGAGGCTGGCCGCGAACCCGGATCCTCCAGTTTCAGCCTCCCGAATGCTGGGATTACAAGCCTGCGCCACCACGCCCGGCTTCTTGATGTAGTTTTGAATGTGCATTGCTAATATTTTGTTTAGCAGTTTTGCATCTAGGTTCATCAGCAATATAGGCCTATAGTTTTCTTTTCTTGAGCTATCTTTATTTGGCTTTGGTATTAATGTGATGTTGACTTAATAGAAAGTGTTTGGGAGGGTCCTGTTTCTTTGTATTTCACGGAATAGTTTGAGGAGTATTGTGATTAGTTCTTCCATAAATGTTTTATAAAATTCACTTGGAAAACCATCTGGCCCTGGGCTTTTGTTTGATGGTAAACTTTTTATTGCAGTTTCTATTTCTTTGATTTTTATTGGTTGATTTAAGTTTTCTATATCTTCTTGACTCAATTTAGGAGGGTTGTATGTATCTAAAAATTTGTCAATTTCTTCCAGATTTTCCATTTTGTTGGAGTATAGTTTTTCAAAATAGTTTCTGATGATCCTCTGTATTTCCGCACTGTTGGTGGTAATATCACCTTTTTCATCTCTTATTTTGGTAATTTGGGTTGATTCTCTCTTTCTTTTGTTTAGGTTGGCCAGTGGTTTATCTATCTTGTTTATTTTTTCCAGAAACCAGCTTTTGGTTGTGTTGATTTTCTGTATTTTTTTTATTCTCTATTTCATTAATTTCTGCTCTGATTTTCATGATTTCCTGTCCTCTACTGGCTTTGGGGTTGGACTGTTTCTGTTTTTCAAGGGCTTTGAGCTGTGTCATTAGGTTATTTATTTGGTGAGTTTCCATTCTTCTTATATGGGCACTCAGTGCTATAAATTTTCCTCTTAGTACTGCCTTTAAGGTGTCACAGAGGTTTTGATATGTTGTGTCTCTGTTTTCATTGATTTCTAGGAATTTTTTAATTCCCCACTTACTTCTATGACCCATTCGTCATTCAGCAATGTGGTGTTCAGGCTCCATGTGTTTACATAGTTACTCTGGGTCTTCTTAGGGATGATTTCTAGTTTCACTCCATTGTGGTCTGAGAAGATGCAGGGAATTATGTTACATTTTTTTAATTTGCCAGTGCTCTCTCTGTGGCCCAGAATGTGGTCTATTTTGGAGAAGGTTCCATTTGCTGCTGGGAAAAATGTGAATTCAGCTGTAGTTGGGTGAAATATTCTGTATGTGTCTAACAGGTCCATTTGGTTTATGGTATTATTTAGGTCTGAGGTGTCTACTAACCTTTTTTTTTTGAAGATCAGTCTAGTGATGTGAGAGGGGTATTGAAGTCTCCTAGTATTAGTGTATTGGGATCTATGTGTGATTTTATATCATGCAGAGTTTGTTGTATGAAAGTGGCTGCACCTATGTTTGGGGCATAGATGTTGATAATTGTTATTTCCTCTTGCTGGATTGTTCCTTTTACTAGTAAAAAGTGACCTTCTTTGTCTCTTTTGATGAGCTTAGGCTTGAAATCGAATTTATCCAATATCAGAGTTGCTACTCCTGCTTGTCTTCGAGTTCCATTGGCATGAATTACCTTACTCTAGCCCTTTACCTTTAGTTTGTGGGAATCTTTGTTTGTAAGGTGTGTTTCTTGCAGGCAGCATATAGATGAATTCTGGGTTTTGATCCATTTGACACCTTGTGCCTTTTTATTGGGAAGTTGAGACCATTTATATTCAGTGTAAGTATTGAGAGATGATTTTTAATTCCTCACATTTTGGGTTTTGACTTCTGTTTGCAGTCATATTTTTTCTTCTTTGCTTAGTTGTTTGCTTCCTGGAAATTATTGTTTCTCTGGTTCTGACATTTACTCATTAGTTCTTCTTTGTAGTTAATCTGTTTGAGTATTTTCTCTAGTGCTGGTTTGGAAGACATAAATGCTTTCAGTTTCTGTTTGTCATGGAAGGTTTTTATATCACCGTCAATTTTGAGAGAGAGTTTTGCTGGGTAGGAGAATCTTGGCTGCAAGTTATTCTCTTTCAAAGTTTGGAATATGTTACTCCAGCCCCTCCTGGCTTTCATGACTTGGTTTGGGAGGTCTGGAGTGATTCTAATTGGTTTGCCCCTAAATGTTACTTGGCCTTTAACTTTTGTTGCCTTTAGAATTCTTTCCTTAGCTTCTACATTAGTCATCTTGATTATTATGTGGCATGGTGAATCTCATCTTTGGTCTTGTCTGAAGGGGGTTCTATATGTTTCCTCCACCTGTGTGTCAACTTCTCTTTCTATGTTTGGAAAATTCTCTGATATTACTTCTTTGAAAAGGTTGTTTATTCCATTAGTTTCAACTTCTAATCCCTCTTCTATGCCTATTATTCTTAGGTTAGATCTTTTCAAATTGGCCCAGATCTCATCGATGTCAGATTCATACTGTCGAATTTTTTTTTCTAGATTATGTATAATGGATTCATTTTTGGAATAGTCATCTTCCAGGAATGATATTCTTTTTTCCATGTGGTCTAATCTATTGTTTATAGTTTGTATTGATGCCTTCACTTCTATTATTGCATCTTTCACATCTTTCACTTCCCTCAAGGCTTCGCTATGATTCCTGCTCAAGGTGTCAGATTCTTTATTTGTTCTTTTATTTCTTTCCAGTTCTCTCTGCATTCTTTCTGGAAGTTTTGTATCACTTCTATTATTAAAGACCTGAATTGATCTTCTGGTAAACTCTGCCATTCAGTGTCATTGAGTTCTGTTATTGTGCGGTTGTGTTGACTCATTGTTTCTTTGGTATTTTTCCTTCCCATGCTTTCCCTGTTCTGTGTGTGTGTGTGTGTGTGTGTGTGTGTGTGTGTGTGTGTGTTACTGGGGATTGAACTCAGGGGCATTCTACCTCTGAGCTATACCCCCAGCACTATTTTTTTTTATTCTTTATTTTGAAACTGAGTCTCACTAAGTTGTGGAAGACCTCACTAGGTAGCTGAGGCTGGCCATGAACCTGGATCTTCCAGTCTCAGCCTCCCGAATGCTGGGATTACAAGCATGCGCCACCATGCCCGGCTTTCCCTGTTCTTAAATGTATAACTTTGCTGCTCTTGCACATTTTCTCTGAATTTATAGGTTTCTTATTTTTATTTTCTCTCTGTGAATGGTATCGTGTCCTGAGTTGCAATTACTCTGGTACTTCTTCTGCCTGTTCTATTGGTGTCTTTGGTGGCTTTCAGGTGTTGACTTCTAGGATCTAACAAAAGCTAAAAAGCAACCAATCCTCTGAACATAAATACATAAATCAAAGCAATGCAAAGTGAAAACAGAGTAAAAATGGAACAAAACAAAGCAAAAAACCCAGAAAACAAGAAATGTCAGCAAGAAGCAAAATAAAAATCCCTGCATATTTGTAAGAACAGACCTGATTTGGCCTCTTCACATCTTTTGGGATCTTAGCAGATCTCTGCTGCTATGGGCGGCCGACAAAATGTCGGCTGTTACTGCCGTGCATGCGCCGGCTCCCCCATTCTCCCTGGTCTGCTCTCTAGATTCCGACCAACTGCCCCTGTTGCTTTACTCACTTTTCTGTTGCTTTGCTTCTCTTTCAGTCCATCAAGAAGCTGCTCCTGCGGCAGTTTTGATTCAAACTCTGCAGTGCAGTTATCTATGCTTTGGCTCTGTAGGGAGAGGTGTGCTGGGATGGCCCTGCGCGGGCTTAAGCTGGTCGTACCACGCATTCTGGTCTCTGTCGAAGGTGCCTGGAAATGCTGCCCGGCCAGGATGAGGAGTTTAGGAGTTGCTCGCTCCACCTCTGGTCGGTGGGGATGCAGAGGGTCGTTATATATTTCTTTGTTAGTAGACCCCACACCAGGGGCTGGCTCAGCAGCGGCTGCCACTCAGCGGCATGGCAGATGGGCTTCTTTGCTCTCCCTGGTCGGTCTTCTGGATTCTGCTCAGCTGTATTCCAGTTTTCACAGCGTTTTACACCCTCTTGTTACTTTTTTTCTTCTGTCAAAAAGCTGCTTCCATGGCTGATTTGAATCGAGCTCACAGCGCCTCTTGAGACACGTCTCACCCCGTGGCCATCTTCCCGGAAGTCTTTATTCTTTATTACTGAAACAGGGTCTTGCTGCTAAGTTGCAGGGGGCGAAAGTAGCTGAAGCTAGCCATGAACCTGTGATCTTCTTGTCTCAGCCTCCCAAGTACTGGGATTACAAACCTGTGCCACCATACCTGACTGCAAATTTTTGACATAATCATTAAGTATCATTTTATCTGATGGAGATAATTCATCTACTGTATAGAATTCAATTGTTTTTTAAAAAAAGTTGAAGCCAGAAGTGATTGTACATGCCTGAAATCATAGTAACTTGGGAGGCTGAGACAGGAGGATCACAGGTTTGAAGACAACTTCAGCAACTTAATGAGACTCTCAGCAACCTAGTGAGATCCTGTTTCAAAAAAGAAAAAGAAAATAAAAAATAGCTGGAGATATAGCTCAGAACTAAAATGCCCATGGGTTCAATCCCTAGTAACACACACACACACACACACACACACACACACACACACACTAAATAAACTAAAGTGATATATAGGCAACTTTAGCAAGAGAGTACAATTTCAGAACAGCAAAGCCCAAATATAAATAAAATGTACACAAATAAAATGGGAGATGGCTTTAAAATTATTAATATACCAGAGCTAGAGATTTTTGTTTTGTTTTGTTTTGTTTTATAGTACCAGGGGTTGACAGGGGTTCTCTAGTTCTGATCTACACTCTACTTCTTTTTATTTACTTTGACACAAGGTCTCATTGAGTTGCCGAGGTTGGCCTTGAACATGTAACCCTTCTACCTGCCCCTGCTCTTGAGTAGCTAGGACTAAAGGCATGTGCCACTGTGTCCAGCAGAGCTTGAGTATTTTGTCATTTAATTTATTTAATGACTATAAACTGCATGTTACTGCATCTTGACTATTTTTTGGATGAGAAATTGAGCTACAGAGAAATCGTCTTCATTACTAAGAGGAAAAGTAAAGAAAAAACTTAGCTCACTTCCATGTGTATTTAGGGCTCTTCCCACGTATACCATATCACCATCAAAAGGTCTTTTCTAGCCATGCCAGCCACCTGGGATCCCTAACTACTTGAGAAAATACCCTCCAAGTTTAACCTGTGTTTTTTTCCCTTGTTAACTCATTCAACATAGATCTGCCAAGTGCCTTCAATGAGCAGGGACTTCTAGGCACTGAACTACATACACAAGGGAACAGAGCAAAGGACCCTGTTAGAACACTTGTGTTTTAGTGGGAATCGGCTAACAAGAAGTATGACAAATGTAAAATATGTCAGAAGATGAGTGCTGTGGATGAGAGAAAAAAAAATGGATAGGTGAAAGGGGGATCAGATGGGAGGCATGGGACAGCTGAAGTCACTCTTGTAGGACTTGTCACTAGAATCTGTTGAAATCTCAGCTCTTCTCCAATATCCATCTTAAATGGACTCATCCATGAGAACTTGCTCAAAACCTTAGAGTTAATATTTCCTGCTCTGCTCCCATAGCACTTCCTATTTCTATTACAGCACTTAGCATTCTGTCTTGTATTAGAAGTGAATGCATCTGTCTTTTCATTATGGTGCAACTCCTTAATAGTGAGAATGTGCTTATTAATCATTTTATTGCTTGCAGAGTCACATAGAGTGGCTGGTTCAGTAAGTATTGAATAAGGAATCATAAATTGAATATGAATTGAAAAGGTGCTGGATTGTTTATAAAAGATAATTCTGATATTAGGATTCAAATATATAAATTCAGCATGCAGATACTGGTCTTTATTTTCTGCTCTTTCTAGATTTCTAGTTTAAAAAAAAAACCTACATGTTAATATGCCAACAAATCAAGCAAAATAATGGCATCATCAAGAACTTAAATTTCTATTCAGGGCTGAAATGCATTATTCATACAAGCTACAAAATTAACTTTCATTCACTAGGATTTAGTCAACTTAACCAACATGATTACCTTTATATGGTATCAAGCTTTTATCTGAGAAAATATGATTTATGTGCAATTGTCAATCTTCATTATTCTTTTTGCCAATGAAGAAAAACCATGGAAATTATCAAGCTACATTCTTCTCTATTTCTTTTTCTTTTTTTTTGGGGGGGGGGGTACTGGGGATTGAACTCAGGGGCATTCTACCTCCAAGCTATACCCCCAGCCCTATTTTTTATTCTTTATTTTGAAACAGGGTCTACTAAATTGTGGAGGGCCTCACTTAGGTAGCTGAGGCTGATCTCGAACCCGGATCCTCCAGTCTCAGCCTCCCAAATGCTGGGATTACAAGCATGCACCACCACGTCCGGCTTTTTCTTCTCTATTTCTATGGAAAAATATATTGCTTTGCATGCCCAAGAACCAGTAAAACATGTTGGTTAAGAAATTGTATTTTTTTTACAACATAATAATATACTGTCTTGACAGTGCTGTTATAAACAATATTTACTATGCTCGTGACTACTGAATAAAGCATAGCCATGAAACTGATTTTGATTACACATTCTGTAGATATTTTGATGGTTTGGTATGATAAAGACTTCCTCTAAATAAATACAACATATTTTTACATTTTACTTCTTTCTGAAAATCAGTTTCAGAATTTAAAAATTAATGCACAATTAGAATGTGTTTTTAAATTCCTAGTAACTCAGTAGATTATATTGGCTGAATTAATGATTAGTGTTGCTTTTATACAAAAATAAGTACCTCTAAGATATTTCGATTACTTTGATCCCTGATGTGCAAGGAATTGCTATATTCAGTTAGGAAGAATTACATTGCTAAGGTCAGAGTTTTCATTATTAGAGACACATTATAATTATTATAGAGAAGCTTAGTTGATGAGTCATAAGTGAAAAGGTAACAGAGCTGAGTGGAAGAGAAAATGCATTGATGAGAGGCAAAACAAATGTTAAAAAGTATAGAATGATCATGAACATGAGAAATTATAGATTGACTGGCAAAGAATGTGAATATTATATCTTATTTCTATTTTCTCATCAGGACTAGGAAAATGCTGTGTGTGTGTGTGCGTATATATTTATGTGTGTGTGTGTGTGTGTGTGTGTGTGTGTGTATCTATTCCTCTAATAAATGCCTGTTCAAATAATTACTTACATAGGGCTAGCCAAATAACTACAGTTACTCTTTGTCCTTTAGTGCATGTGTGTGCTATTGAAACAAGTGATAAAGTCAATCAAAATAAAAACTGGTACATAACATGAGACAGTTTTTGTTGTTTTGAAGTTTTGGTTATTTGTCATATTATTATAGGCAAGTTCAGTTTGTTGTTTTTTTAACCCCTGAGCTACATTCCCAGCCTTGAAAGTTCAAATTTTTAAAAGCCAGTTGAATTTATAGTTGATTAATACTTTTTGGGACAAAATCTGGGCATTTTTATAACAATTATTTTGATTTAAATGTATTGTTAGACACATTTTCTTATGTGATAACCTGAATTTGGTGACACAATGCAGAGTGGGCATTTTAGTACATAACTACCTAAATACACACACACACACACACACACAACTAAATTTGCAAATTTAGAGATCACAATAATTGTGTTTTAGCTATAACATGGACTTAACATGGGAACTCAACACAGAACATTTCATTTGCATAAAATTGATAGGCTTTACTAAAATATTAACATCATATGAATTTCCTTTAGCCATACAATTAGTTTTGTTCCCAAATTGAAATTACTCAGGAGTACAAATTCCCCTAGCATCTTATAGATGCTTTGACTTGCTGGTAGTTTATCAGTAAACATTGGGTGGGTGTTGTTATGGTAAATGGAAAAATGTTATTATCTGTCAGTATAAGTAAGTCTGCTGCTGTCAGCAGATAAGATAAACAAGGTGTAGCATTGAAGTATGAAAAACCAATGGTTTTTTAAAAAGCATAGTTACCCTTTAAAGAGCAATTACCTTGAATATTATTTTTAGAGCAACATGCAAATAGTATAATTGAAGAAGTTCAATAAAAGCAACTTGCAAATGGTATAATTTAAGCAGTGAGTACACACAAATACCTTCCTTTTTAGCTTGGAATATGTGTTAAGGTGGTGTCTGATCTTCCTCAGAATGAAAACAAATGACAAAAGTTGCTTTTTGATAATATCCAGTTATACTTCATAAACATTTTTCCTAGTGAAGAACTTGTCTTTTTTATACCTTTAAACAACAATACAGTAACATTTACCTTTACTTATCTAGATTCTGATAAATTTTAACTGTCTCCTCAAAGCATTTGTATTTAATTCCTCACTCTATAAACACTATTGCGTTTAGTTAGCTTTATGTCACTGTGTAAAATACTTGAGAGAAATCAACTTAAAGTAGAGGAGATTTTGGCTCAGTGTCAGAGATTTCAGTCCAAGGTCTCTTGTTTTGGGGCCTGCAGCAACTCAGTCCATCATGGCAGGGAGTGTGTGGTGAAGGAGGCTGGGCACCTCAAGGTGGCCGGGAAGCAGAGAGCAAGGAGGAAGGGCTGGGGCCCCAAAACCCTCTTCAAGAGCACACCTCAGGGATCTCACTTCTTTCCACTAGGCTCTCCCTTGTAAAAGTTGCACCACCTACCAATAGTGTCACAAGATGGTGACAAACCTTTAAGTAACTGGCTTTTGAGAGACATCTGAGATCCAAACTAGTATTAGTTAAGAAGGCTAAAATTCATCAAAAATAAGAATGAATAGATTATATCTCTGAGGCACCTGTGATGAAAGGGTAGCATGGTAGAATAGTTAGGATCTCAGCTTTGTCACTTCAAGTATGACTTCAAACAAGATGACAGAGGACAAAAGAAAGGGAACTGACATTTCTTGATCACCTACTATGTGCCCAGCACCGTAACTTGTTTTTGTTTTATATTATTTAATACTTCACAGTTCCCACTTCAAAACATAAAACAAAACCCCAAACCCAAAAACCATCACTGAAAACAAAAAATACATTCTCTTTTTTAGGTGCTTGTTAAATATTTATTAAATAAGAAAACAGCATAGGTTTTCATATTATACTGACATAAATTTAACTACATACTGTTACAATGAGGGCTCAAGGGCAGGAAAAGAGGAAAATGCAAAGATAAGATCTGAAAAAAATATCAACATAAGCAAAGGTGGAATTAAGTTTAAAGTCATTAAATGAGGTGAAAAGGACATTCTGTCATGATGAGACACTTTTTATAAAGCAGGCATAATGATCAAAAGCCTGTGTAAACTAAACAACCAAACATCTCAATGTAGAAAACAAACAACTATTAGAAATATAAACACTTGATTTTTTTATACATTTATTGGTACATTATAGTCTCACATCATAATGTAGTTTGCTTGGCACTGGGTTTTTTGGTACTGGGGATCGAACCCATGGGTGTTCTACTTCTGAGCTACATCCCCAGCCCTTTTGTATTTTGAGACAGGATCTCACTTAGTTTCCTAGGCTAGAACTTGCAATTTTCCTGCCTCAGCCTTGTGAGTCACTGGGATTATAGGTGTAATCCACACACAACCAGCTTGGCACTGGGTTTTAAGGAAATGATGTGGCCCGCTCCCTTTCCTTAATAAAGCTTGTATCATACAATAGATGGAGACAGTCATGTAAGGAAACTCTTGTAATTAAGTAATAGATATAGTTCTGGAGATCTGTAAGGTGTGGTATGAGATTCAAATGAGAATGTAGTCTATTTTAATCTAGCGTTGGCAAATGGCAGAAGTCAGGAAAGCTGTCACAGAGGAGCTGGCCCTGGAGTTCCAGAGTCACCCACTGAATCAAGTGATTGGGAGAAAAAACAAGACATTCTAACCTGAGTGAGCACTAGGTGCTGAAACAGTTTGGTAAGAAATGAAAAGGGGTGTAGGGTGGGCTGGAGTGAGAGAGCTGAAAGTTGGGGGTGATATTCAATTCCTCTGTAAGGGCATTAAAGAGGTAATGTACATAGAGTGCTATGCATTATGCTTGAGATATAGTAGATGCTCAGTAAATGCTTCTTCCCTTCTTTCTCTGTTTTTACCCATTTGATTACTTTCCAGCTTTGACATTTCATGATTTTTTTTTTTTTTTGAGTGCTGAATATCAAACCCAGGGCTTCATACATGCTAACCAAGCTGGGTGTGATGGAATGCTCCTATAATCTGGTGACTGAGGAGGCTGCAGCAGGAGGATTGCAAGTTCTAGGCCAGACTGGTCAATTTAGTGAGATCCTATCTTAAAATAAAATAAAAAGGGTTGAGAGGTAGCTCAGTGTTAGAGCATCCCTGGGTTTAATCTCGAGTACTATGTGCTATAACACTGAGTCATACCTGCAGACCCTCTATGATTTTTTTTTTCAGTATACCATTGAAATATATTTCCAGCCCCCTCCATGATTTGTATACTATATGGGTTCTTATTGTGAATTGTTTTACACACTAACACATTGTATACATTCGATAAATAGTCTCTCACAATTGGTAGAAGTCTGGGTAAAACAAGATGTGAATTTTTATAAATGATTAAAGTTAGAGCAAAAGTTGAATTTAGCTTCAATCCTTTATCTCTGCCTCCTATAGTAACTTGAATAGATTGATGCATCTGTACACATGAGTGTCATGGGTGTGTACAGACTCAGCACGTTGGAAAAGAATTTAAAATTTTTCATGGGAATTACTCACTTGATTCCAAATCTAGAACAACTGCTTTTCTGTCTCCAGAACTTTCTAGGATCATAACATCAGTCATACTGCCAGAAGAGATATAAAGGCATCATACTATAATAACACAGCTTTAGAGCTCATCATTTCTATACAGAGATTATAGTCAGCTCTATTCCACCACCGCCCCCCCTCCCCCGCATCTGCCCCAGTCTCTATTATATGGTTCTGTAAATACTTGTATCCCCTTCCAAAGAGTGGAAACTAAAGCCTTGACTTACCTTACTCAATTTATTCAGTCTCTCTAGCTGCCCACAGTGCTTTACCCATTGTAGAAATGCAAGAAATATTTGCTAAATAAATACTTGGTTAATCAGAAATGAAACATATTATCACTTACATAGTTAAGTGAGCAATGGCAGTACAATCATTGGATGAGTGGTTAGAAGGCATAGGAGGGTAACATCATTTCAGACTATAGCCATCATGTCATTTATTGCATGTTTCCACGGAGTCTGCATAGTGTTGTGGTTAAGAGAATGAGCCATAAAACGATGCTATCTGATTTTGAGCCCTGCTACAAGTCTTAAGATCTTGGGCATGTGACCTAATCACTCTACATATCAGTATTCTCATCTGAAAAGTAGGGGTAATAATAGAATGTATCTTAGTGTTGTCAGGAAGACTGAGTCAATATATGTAAAGCACTTTATAATAGCCCTGGTACATCACAAGTGCCCAGTAATAATGAATTCTAATTTTATACTCTGCTTAAGTTTTTGTAACAGGGAGTAAAATGCTAGTTTGACCACAGAAAGGAAATGCAAGGTTATTAAGAAAAAGGAGTGCAGGAGCATATTCAGGAACATGACTACAATCCCACTCTAGGACAAATACTTCTTTGGGCAGGAAGTTATTCGTTGTCATGAAGTATGAGGAATGCTATACACCTGGTTGCAAATCCCTCTACATCCCTGACCCCATTCAGCTATGTGGGGATCAAAGTGCCTGTCTTGGTGGTGAAATTGTTTACTGTCTGCAGTTGTTCTTATAAGTATGGTCAAATTATAGAAAAAGTTCAAATAATGCTATGTACACATACGGGGAGGAGGACGGAGCAGGATGGAACCCAGAGGGAAACACATCAAGTGCTGTGTACACGTACATCTCTATCACTCTGAACCTCATTATGATGTATAATTATAATGCACCAATAAAAGTATATTTAACATACTTTATGTCAAATGAGTCATTTTTTCTATTAAGAATATTTTTGAACATCTTGGTATTTTAAACTATACTATTAGATTGATTTTTTAGGTACATATAAAATTTTACTAAGTATACTATTATGTTTAGTAGTTTTAACAGTGGATTTAAATATTGGTGCTACTTTTAAAAAAATTGTTTTAATTATGGATACATATATATTCTTTTAATGGACTTTACAAGTTCTTTCTTTCTTTCTCTCTTAGTTTTTGTGGTACTGGGGATTGAACTCAGGGGCATTCTACCTCCAAGTTATACCACCAGCACTATTTATTTTATTTTATTTTATTATTCAGCACGGATTTTTTTTATAATTTCTTGAGTACAACAGGGTTACGTATACATTTACAAAATATTAGTCATTGTCAGAACACAAATAGCACCACTTCTTTGTTTTCCATGTATAGCCCACATTCCTAACAAAGCCTGGTCAAGCAAACTTTCTAGAGTCATAAAACCATAAACCTTTAGAGTCATATATTTACTTTCTAAGAAGTAGGAGTGTCTTTCATCTACGCATCCTAGGAGCAAACCAGCCCTATTTTTGATTCTTTATTTTTGAAACAGGGTCTCACTAAGTTTCGGAGTGCCTCACTAGGTAGCTGAGGCTGGCTGAGAACCTGGATCCTCTGGTCTCAGCCTCCCAAATGCTGAGATTACAAGTGTGTGCCACTATGCCCGGCTATAAGTCTTTATTTAGAATTTTCTGTTTCTCTCCCTCTCTTTCTTCCTTGTGGTACTGGGGATTGAACCCAGAACCTTGGGCATGCTACATAAATGCTCTACCCCTGAGGTAAGTGCCCAGCCTTTTAATTTTAATTTTTTTATTTATATTTTTGGTACTGGGGATTGAACTCAGGGGCATTCTACCTCCGCGCTACACCCCCAACCCTATTTTTTATTCTTTATTTTGAAACCGAGTCTCACTAAGTTGCGGAGTGCCTCACTAGGTAGCTGAGGCTGGCCAAGAACCCGGATCCTCCGGTCTCAGCCTCCCGAATGCTGGGATTACAAGCTTGCGCCACCACGCCCGGGTTTAATTTTTATTTTTGCCTCAGGGTCTTGCTAAGTTGCCCAGGGTGGCCTTGATTTTATGATTCTCCTACTTTAGTCTCCTGAGTAGCTGGGACTATAGGCCTGCACCACCACATACAGTAGAATTTTTCTTTTGAAAAGGAAAGAGATGGGCACTAATTATAAAATGTTAGGCAGGAAAATAATTATTCCTAATAATAAAACATATACTGAGACTAATAATGATGATAACATATTTCCAAAGAAAATGTTGACTTGTGAGGAAAATGACCAGGTATTGAAAGAGATGACTTATAAAGGCAATTATGGCCACAGCTTATCCCTTTTGGGATAAGCACATTTTGTTTGATTCCTGTCATCTCGCTCACTTTACATATTGTCTTTGAGAACCACTTTAATGAAAAATAGATGAGGTCAAAGTGACAAGAAGGGGTATAGTTTTTCCATAGAAGACAAAAATAAAAATTTTTCCCTTCCTTCATGGTAAAAATCCTTCTTGTGATAGAATCTCAGTACCCCTTTAGTTAGCTATAATGATCTGTTGACTTTTATCAGAATAGTGTAATGTGAAATCTTGCAAAGTGAAGCAATCTATTTTTAAAAAGGCTTTGTTAGGTGACTACTTCCCAGCTATGTTCATACCAATACACCTATAGGTAGTTGAAAGATCAATACATATATATTTAAATTTCTTTTTATTTTTTATTTTTTTTCGGTACTGGGGATTGAACCCAGGGGCATTCTACCTCCGAGCTACACCCCCAGCCCTATTTTTTATTCTTTATTTTGAAACCGGGTCTCACTAAGTTGCGGAGTGCCTCACTAGGTAGCTGAGGCTGGCCTCGAACCCGGATCCTCCGGTCTCAGCCTCCCAAATGCTGGGATTACAAGCGTGCGCCACCACGCCCGGCTATTTAAATTTCTTTTGCCTTTAATAAATTGTTCTCTGTGTTTTGACTATAAGACACTCCAAGTCTTTAAGACTGTCAGAATCTACATTATCTATACTTTTTTTCTCTAGAGATTTCATTTTCCAACAGGAAGTCAAATTGGGTGTTTTTCCATAGCTAAAAACTAATAGTGAGCATAAAACTAAAAGACACTTCTGGGTTGATGAATGTGTTGAGGCACCCTGGGAGGGTGGTGGCCGAGGAGGGCATGGCAGCTCCAGGCATTGCTTTCCCCCTATGCTTTGCCCTATGCCTCGCTTCCATGTGGCTGTTTCTGAGTTGTAGCCTCTGTAATATACTGGTAAATTGGATATGACCTTGGAAGTTGACATAGCTAATAGCCTCAAAATTTCTGATGAATTGAATGACCCTTCAATGTGGAAAAATCAAACCAAAGCTGAAAGAACATGCTGAAAGATTCAGCAACTCAGTTTGTGCTGGTCTTGTCTTAATTCACTTCTGGCCACCACTACTGGGTGCAAAGAATGAAATCTGGGCATTTGCGAAAAATCTCTCAGCTACCCACAAGAAGATAAAATGGTTTTCGAACTTGAAGTCTGGATTGTAACTGAGATGGATGGAGGCCACTTCTCCATCATCACAATGCCTGAAACGGTCTTCCACATAAATCCCCAGACACCTGTAGTGGGGACTTTCCTGGATATGGGCATTGGAAACATTTCCTTTTTCAACAGTAGCAACAAATCTTTACATTCATCAAAATTTCTGCTTCAGAGCCACTATACATATATTTTTGAGAGGGTCTCACTATGTTGCCCAGGCTGGCCCAGAACTCCTGGGCTCAAGCTATCTTCCTACCTTAGCCTCCTAAGTAGCTCGGACTATAGGTGTTTACCATCACATCCATTACAAGAATAATATATCTAAGAACTGTACGATTTAGTAAAATGAAATTCTCTTGCCTTAGCGTTCCAACAGCTGGAACTATAGTTGGGGTACCACTGTACTCAACTAATCTATTTTATTTTTTTGTGGTACTGGGGATTGAATCCAGGGGCATTCTACCTGTGAGCTATACCCCCAGTCCTATTTTTTTTTATTCTTTATTTTGAAACAGGGTCTCACTAAGTTGCAGAGAGCTTCATTAAGTAGCTGAAGCTGGCTGTGAACCTGGATTCTCCTGTCTCAGCCTCCCAAAGTATTAGGATTACAAGCATGGGCCACCACGCCTGGCTCTCAACTAACCTATTTTAAACCAGTAATATTTAGATATATGAGAAACTTCTATACATAACACTTTCTGGAAAAATCTAGAAAACTAGAATTTTCAGACTATGGTTTCCCCTATAGATTTCCTGCTTTAAAAAAATCCCAGTTTCTACTTACAAACTGATGTAAGGATACTCATTCTTAAATCATAAGATTACTAGGACACAATTTGCCTAACAACAGTATATAACAACATCTTTAGTTAATAAAAGTGTTTATAAATGATTTGATAGTCCTTTTTTTTGTGTGTGTGATGGTACTAGGGATTGCACCTAATCTCTTGCATGTGAGGCAAGTGTTCTACCACTGAGCTATACTCCCAGTTTTTATTTTATTTTGATAGAGTGAGGCTGGTTGCAAACTTGTGATCTTCTTGCCACAGCCTCCTGAGCAGCTGGAATTACAGGTGTAGGCCATCACACCTGGTCATAATTTTGCATTTTTAAGTTAGAGAATATTGTGAAGTTAACATTCTGTGAAGATCAAAGGATATTCAAATTCCATCACATTTGGTGACAAAGAACACATAACTTGGTGTTATCCATAGTTTTCAGAGAGGGCCAACACTTTAAAAGCTTCAAAATCAGAAATCAAGTTATGTGGATTCAAGAAAGTGATTTTCTTTATCATGACAAATGTGGTAAACTGAATCCCAAAATGATTATAGAAGACTTTATGCTTGTATTGTGATTAGTTGAAGTTGTTTTAGGCCCAAACTTTGCAAGCCCCAAACTGGAAGCTGATTCCAACTTTGAAATGCATGAAATGACTAAATTTCTCCATTAGTCTGCCAAAAAAAATTAATTCAAATGTAGGAACAAGACTCCACAGTGAATCCCCACAGTAAGGAAAATGGTCAGCTTATTTCTAAATGGAAATCCCCAATTGACACATCGCATCAATCATCTGACATATAATCTGAGTTCCATTGAGCTGGAATGTACTTTAAAGGTCAGGTCTCTGGATGAAGAATTTTAGTTTAGTAGGTTATGCAGCAGAAATGCCTAAATCTGGAGCATTGCTTTAGCGTTGGCAGAAATCGCTTTTCTTCAAATAGCAGAGAGGAAGAAAGAATGAGGGATTTTGGGCTCAAAGTCTTTTGCCTAAGCACATTTTAAAATGTTTCTGCCTGTAGCTCATTAAGAAGTTGGATAAGGAAATGGGGGTGGGGATACAATCAGATTCATCCACTTGAAGAGAAGGTGCATACTGGAAGGAATCCTGCAGACATAATTTATTTGGCCTTTACTTTAGAAATTTGGGAAATACATTAAAAAAATCCAGATTTTTGGCTTCTCTTAAGAAATTGGAACCTCTGGGTACTGTGGCTTGTTTTTCTATGTGGAAAAGTAGGCTGGAGTTGAGAATTGGCTGCTCTCTTTACACAAGCTCTACAATTTGCCATTCTATACCATTCCCAAACGACTTCCACTTATATTCATTTTGCCTGCCTCATCCTGCAGGCAGGCAGTTTATTAAGTTGATGTAGTTCATTAAATTGTTGCAACCAAGGCTTTAAAAACTAGGTAAGTCTTTTCAAAGGGTCAGGGGACACCAACGGCTGCGTTTGCTTCCAAAGAGTCCTAAACCTGTCTTCTTCAACGATCTAACCCTCATTAGCTTTTCCGGAATGTCCAAAAATATGGAGCTAAGAATCAAAGAATGGTCCCAGCTATTACCAGCCAGCTGGGTGACCTTGGACGGCTCCGTTAAGCTCTCTTGGCCAAAGGTGTTGAGTGAGCTGTAAAATGGCCTTACTACCCATCTGGAATACCCCACACGTCTGTTGTACAGCACACATAAAATTTTAAAAGTACTTTTCGGTAATTCATAAGCTGCCAAAACGCGTCCTAGCGTATGTCGGCTACAGTGTGACGACACCGCGGCTTCAGAAGTTGCTGAACTGTTGTTACTCTGTATCCTTCGCCTCGTTCCCAATTCCCACGCTCCGGGTGGAAGGTCTGGAAAACTGGCGAAGAAACGAAGCGAGAAG
Organism: Graphiurus murinus; assembly: GCA_004027655.1. NCBI lineage: Eukaryota > Metazoa > Chordata > Mammalia > Rodentia > Gliridae > Graphiurus > Graphiurus murinus. Next base: position 212,101 of record PVLC010000208.1, on the reverse strand, counting down.
CTCTTTAGAGGGAGTAAAACTGTTGGCGGCCTTTTTAAGACCCCCAGAGTGACATACCGACTCCCGGCTGAGATGACAGACGCGGCCGCGGGGCCGGCGCGGGGCCCACTCCTTGGGTGACCTCACTGATGTAAGCCGGGAGCCACAGGCCAGGCCCAAACCCTCCGGCGCGACCCCGGACCCGGGACCCCGGACTTCATGCTCACCCCCCCCCCCCACCGCCGGTTCCTCCTCCACGTGACAAGAGCCGGAACCGTCACTTCCGGCGGCGCGGCTGTGCGCCTGCGCGGGCGCCGGGGCTCTGTGAACGGTTGGAGCCGAGCCGCGCCGCCAACGGCCGCGAGTGGTGGGCGGGCGGGCGGTCGGGGTCCGGCCGGGCGGCGGCGGCGCGGCGGCTGCGGTTCCGAGGCGGTGCGGCCGAGCGGCCCAGCCCACTGCGCCGAGCGGCGGCCGCCCCGCCCCTCCTCCGCGCCCCGCCCTCCCCTCCCTCCCTCCCTCCGGCTCGCGCGGGCGCTCTGGGCGGTGTCGCCGGCCCCGCGCGCGGCCCGCCCCCCGGAGCCCCGCCCCGTCCCCGCCCTCCCGCCGCCCTCTGCGGGAGCCGGGCAGCTGCAGCGGAGCCGCGGAGCGGGCGGCGGGCCGGGGCTGTGCGCTCGCGGCGCGCGGAATGTGAGGCTCGGCCGGCCGGCCGCAGCGTGCACGGACAGTCGCGCGGGCGCAGGGCGGCGACCCCTCGCGGACGCGGGCCGCGCGCCTACCGAGACTCGCCCTCTCGCTCGCCCTTCGCGCTCCCGGTGCCCTCCAGCGCGTCGGCGGGACCATGAAGAAGTTCTCTCGGATGCCCAAGTCCGAGGGCAGCGGCGGCGGCGGAGCAGCGGGCGGCGGGGCCGCCGGGGCCGGGGCCGGCGGCGGCTCTGGCGGATCGTCCGTGGGGGTCCGGGTGTTCGCGGTCGGCCGCTACCAGGTCACCCTGGAGGAGTCGCTGGCCGAAGGTACGGGCGCCCGGGAGGCGCGGGCAGGCAGGTGAGGGAGGGCTGGGGCGTGGCGGTGGCTTCTCCGTGTCCTCGCGCTCTGGACCCACTCCTCTTCCCCGCTCTGCCTCCACTGCGGGCCGGCGCGGGCTCGGAAAGAGTAGCTCTAAGCCGCTGGCAGCTCTGCTGAGCGCGCACTTCTCAATAGTTTAAATCATTTTCTGTTCTCCCCGACGTGGGGAAATAAACAGAAGACGTCCTAGCAAGTGTTGCGGTGTCATGATTGGGCCAGTGACTCATTAGAGGGTCATATCGAGCAGGGTCGAGACTCCGCTTTGCCAGCTGTGGCTCAGACGGGTTGTCATGCGCCGGCCTCTTCGTCGGAGCCTCCACCGCGACGCAGGGCACAGGACATTGCAGCTGCTAGTGTCGAGCCTGGGTTTTGCTTCTGCTCAGTCATCAGTTTAAAAACAACACATATGTATATATCGTGTGTCTGTGTTTTTGCTTTACCCCAGATTTAGTTAAGAGGTTGCTATAGGGGAGCAGGTAAACTTGAAGCCCATTTATTTTTGTTAGTCAGAATCTTCTCTATGGGGCAAGGTACTATTCATGCCCTCCCGGTATGTCTTTTTGGTAGTACTTTAAAAGGTAGTATGAAGGAGGTTAACTTTCACTTGTGAAGTTTTGTGGTGAGTCCTTCATTATCAGTAACTGGTTAGGACAGCAGGTAGAAGTCTAGTTACAAAAAATTTACTCCATGTTTTTGAAAAAGATTCTAGACTTTAGTTTTGTATTTCTGGTGTGACTAATTAATATGTAGAAGCTTCTCTTACCTCATTGATCTTTGAACCTTTAATTGCAAAATGATATTTCAAAGTAAATGCTTAAAAATTCATAAATAATTTCTGTTGATAAATAGCCCTTTTAAGTTCTAAGGTTCAGAAAAGACATAAAAAGTGGGTAGTTTTGGTTCTGTGAGACTTTAGTTAGATCTTGATGTGGTCTAAAAACAGCAGACTGAGACTCCACTTATATTTTTTGAAATGCCATAAACAATGGTAAATTAGTGCACGAGAAAACTCTGGAGATTTTTGGCTATAAAGAATTCTAAAGAGAAAGAAATCTGGAATTATTCAGGGGTGGATGTCATTGTTTTGTAAGCTGTTGCCTAGAATAATGAGCCTCCCTGAACCTTGGAGAGGTGGGAGGAGGGAATGTCCTTAGCTTCCCAAAAGAGTGAATAGATGATGATTGTTTCCGATAGATTTACTATGCCGTACAATTTCCTAGTTTTTTTTTTTTACTACACATGAATTTCAGGTGTTGGTTTAGAATGGGTTGTAGGTTTTAAGAGCACATGACTCTGAACTCACATGTCATACTTCTGTCTTTGAATTGTTTTAGTATTTATTTGAAATGTAGCTTGAGCAGTGTTGCAGTCACTTCCTCACTAAATCCTAGATAGTTCTTTTATTAAGTATGTAGAAAATATTGACATTTCGTACACTAGATCTTGCATTTGTGACTTTTATCACATCCCTAAGTGTATCACATCCAAGTTTTTAATTAAAAGGAATTTTGAAAAGTCAAAAGAAATGAATCTTAAAAGGATTCTTCAACTACAAAAACAAAAACCCTTTGCAAGCACTAATGTCACTGTTAGAGTATTCCATTGACTTTTGCCATACATTTGTCATTTTTTTTTCTGAAAAATGAGTAATCAAGTGATAGAAGGAAGCAAGGGTTGAAGAAACCATTTTGGAAGATAGAACTTCTCCATTTTGTACCTCAGCTTCTGGGACCAGGCTTTAAGTCTTTAAGAAGAGAGCCAAGACTTAGGTGTTCTTGTGCATTTCTTCTCTGTCTAGCACATACAACTGAAATTATCTATATTCAGTTTACTTTGAACCTAATAAATTTGTTCTCAGATGCTTAATATCCCCTCTCCCTTCCAAATAATTCCAGAAGTTAGATGTTTGATCAAAAGTTTAGTTCACATTTATGCTTGATTAGTCAGTAATTGACAGGTTTGCCTGTCAGTTGGGCCAAGTACTTACAGAAAAAGCATTAGAGTTTAAAGTACATGAATAGGGGAGAGGTATTCCAGTGAATGGAAAAAGTAGTAGAAGCTAAGACAAATGAGAAACCAAACTTGGTAGATTGTACATTTTCTTGTTTTGGGTCAATGTTGTTTACTCAGGGCCAAAAATTAGTAGATGCCATGCCCTGAGATGTTGTTATGCCACTGCAAATATAGAGAGTTTATTCAGAATGGCCTTTGTAGTATCTTTTCAGTAAATCAGTTCTTGTCTGTATATGTCTGTCTCTATATAATTAGTTGTGTTCAAAATTTACCATGAATTCTAAATTAGTGAATACTGAGTCATTATTTCTAAGGGAAATAACAGGGTTAGGTTTCTGCAAGCTCACAACATTTTTGTCAAGTGATCAATATACATCCCAGTTTCTTGTGTTTCTCTTGAAATCTTATTTAATATATATTATTGGTTCATTAACATTGAAATAATTGCTAGTAGCACTAAACTCATGCCTAAATAAAGATTATCTAAGCCATGTGTGGTGGTGTACATCTATAATTCCAGTACTAGGAGACTGGACATTGGGATTCAGTGAAATCACCAATAAAAAGCACACAAATGGGAAAAACATGGCATTAAATAGATCATGAAAAAGACCTTTATAAATAGGAACTCTTCTACACTGTTGGTGGGATTGAAAACTAGTTTAGCCACTATGGAGATCAGTGTGGAGATTCCTTAGAAAACTGGGACTGGATCCACCATAGGATCCAGCTATATCACTTCTGGGTATGTTTCCAAAGGGACTGAAATCAGAGAACTACAGTAATATATGCATATGCATGTACGTAGCCGCACAATTCACATTAGCTGAATTATAGAATCAACCCAGGTGTCCATCAACAGATGAATAGATAAAAAAACTATGGGAAACACATGCAGTGGAATTCTACTCAGCAATAAAGAAGAATAAAATTATGTCATTTGCAAGAAAATGGAAGGACCAGGAGAATATTATGTTAAGTCAGATTAGCCAGTCACAGAAAGTGAAGGATCATATGTTTTCTTTAATATGCGCAAGCTAGGGAGTACCTGGGATACCATAGGGAATCCAGATATGGAGGAGAAACCTCAGTGGAGCCAGGGAAGTGGTTTAAGGGGAGGGGAGAGGGAAGATTGAGGTTCATTATTGGAAATGCTAACATTGACTGTGTGTACATATGTGAAAATCCTAATGTCAATCTCAGTACTCTGTATGGGAGGGGGGGAGATGGGGATGTGGAGGGGGGGCACCAAGTGCTGTGTGCACCAAGTGCTGTGTGCATGTATGTTAATGTCAACATAATATACATTATGATGTTAGATGATAATGCACCAATAAAAACACATAAAAAAAGACCTTTATTTACAGTATGAGAGCTGAAACAAGAACAAGTCAGGATACTCACATTTTTCACCATTGTGCACATGTCTGCAAATGACTGTGAAACTGCTATGAATAATGATTTGGGGAATTAAAACAAATTTTAGCAAGTAGGTGAATTTACAAATATGGAATCCCCAAGTAATGGCCATCAGCTACTACTATATACATGTGTATGTATGTATTACATCTATAATTAAAAACAGAGAAACAGACTTTTCAGGGGTGTGCTTATTTTTGTATAATAGTTTCCTTGGAGAAGTTTCCTCTCTGAAGCATACTTTTTATCATATTGTCTTTGTAGTAAGCATACATACTGTATCTTTAAAAATGCTGACAATTTGTATCTTTTTAGTTCCTGCTCAAAGTTTAGAGCACTGATAGTGAGGCTTTTTCTTTTCTTTTTTTTCTCTTAAAAATGGCTTAGTTTAGTCGGGTGTGGTGGCGCACACTTGTAATCCCAGTACTTGGGAGGCTGAGACATGAGGATTGCAAGTTCGTGGCCAGCCTCAGCTACTTAGTGAAGTCCTCTGCAACTTAGTGAGACCCTGTTTCAAAATAAAGAATAAAAAAATAGGGCTGGGGGTGTAGCTCGGATGTAGAATGTCCCTGGGTTCAATCCCCAGTACTGCAAAAGTTAAAAAAAGGCTTAGTTTAAGGAGCCTATGTTAAGCAAATCCCAGTTTTGGGCTTTAGAAATGAGGTAGAGCCATTTGTCAATTTTAAACAATGTTGAGTTGTCAAGCACATATAATTGAATGTATCCTTTACTTTTTAATTAAAACATAGGACCAGCTTCTTGTTTGTATCACCATAAGAAGGCCTTTCGTGCTAGTCTGAGGAATTTAATATTGACCGATAATGGGAAATTGGCTTTTGAGTAAGGGACTTTATTTTCTAAATGCTCTTGGTACACAGTGGACTTAAAAGGTAATATTGAGACTGTGAGACAAGTGACAACTATTGAGACAGTTGAATCATGAGGTTATAGGGGCTGGATAGGAGTGGTACTGTGAATATGGTGAGGTGGGTAAAATTTATCGATGTGGGCATGGGGGTTATTGGCTCTGTCAGTAATCAGAGGCAGGAAATTACTACAGAGTTCTGTAAAAGTAGCTCAGTAATTCAGAGTTAACTGCTTAGAGTGATAGAATACAGGCTAAGTATTAACCATTTGTCATTGTTAGTTTTATAGGTAGTAAAGTATGTGTATCTGATTTTGCAATAGAATTCAGTGGACAACTGATGGATTTAAGTATGAGATCTCATTTGCAGAAATCATCCGGGGCTACTCAGTAACTTCTAAGTTAGTGTTCCCAAGAGAGGACAGAAGAGGAGGATTTAACAGGAATATCAACAACTGTTACTATTCCCCAACTCTATTAAATGCCTTTTGTGTGTGCCAGGCACTGCTAGATGTTACTTTTATAAAATAGCTATTTCTCTGGCCTTATAAATCTTACAGCTAGTGTGGAAGACAAATATTAAAAACAAGCAAACAAAAATTGTGAAGCTAATGTGGCTAAAACTAAAGAGAAAGCTCAGGGTTTTATGAGAGAACAATTCAGTTTTAATTAGGGGATCAAGAAAAGCCTTTTCAACATTTTAGCAGAAACCTGAAGGGTGAGAAAAGTTACATAAAGGCATTGAGATGTGAAGGTAGGGATGATTTGGAGCTTGAGAAAGGTTCCTCTGTGAATAAGTTTCAGGAATGGAAATATGTTCAGAGCTGTGGACTACACTAAGTAAATCACATGGAAGAGGGACCCAAAATGATGTTGAAGAGGTAACCAGGATCAAGGGCTCTGAGTGCCATGTTAAAGAGTTTAGGTTTTACTTGAAATACATGTAGTGGGAAGATACTGAAGGATTTAAATAGAAACAGTAACATGCTCTGATTTATATTTTCATGTGTTGATACTGATTGCTAGGTAGAAAATGTTGAGGGGTATACATAGTAGATAGTTAAAGTGGTGTTAATGAGAATGGGGTTGAAATGCTGGTGGTGGATTGGACCAGGGGTGTGCAGTAGAAAGTGTTAAGAATGACTTGCTTATCCAATTCTTAAATGGAAGTACCATCTAAGTAAAGTCTGCCTTAGAGATAGTAATGTCTGGCTTAGAGTCTGGGCTTAGAGATAAGTACTTCCAATTAGTGAGCATCTGGATGTTATTTAAAGCCGAGGGAGAGAATGGGTGTAGGGAGACAGTGTAGAATAAGATGGTTTTCACTGAAAAACTCCTGTAGAGGATTGGTCTCAAATTTTAGTGTTGATCAGAATCATATGGAGGACCTGGCAGTAAAACCCAGAAGGCTGAGACCAACTCCCACAGTTTGATTATGTCTGGGTAAGGCCTAACATTTGCATTACTGCCAGCTTTCTCAGTGATAGTGATGCTACTGGTTCCAGAACCACTGATTTAGAGTAAGCAAAGATTAAGAAAGAGCTACTAGAGAGAGATGAAGATCTGATGCCTGGAGACTTGAGACTATTTCAAGAAGGGGAAGTCAGGCTTGGTGGCACACATTTGTAATTCCAGTACTTGGGAGGCTGAGACAGGAGGATGGCAGGTTTAAGCCCAGCCCTAGAAACTTAGACTCTATTTCAAAATTAAAAAAAAAAAAAAAAATAGGCTGGGGTAGTAACTCAGAGGTAGAAAGCTCCTGGGTTCAATCCCCAGTAACAAAACAAAGCAAAACAAAACAAAACAAAAGGTGGATGGGGAAGAATATTGCTAAGGAGTCATTTTAACTGGATCACATATTTTGGTCTGGTATTCACAGTCATAGTCATCCATGCCCAGTCCTTAACCTGTCTTTTAAATCTTACCTCTGGTTATTTGCTAGGTGGATACTCTGCTCCAGCCTCAATGTGCTCCACTTCCTGTTATTTCATGACTAAATCTTGTACTTGCCTGTCCCTCTGCTTTGGCCTTTGTAATTCCTGCTCCCTAACTACTGGTATGATCACGTCCTCCTTCCTGTGGACACTTGTAGCTATTTGCCTTTTCCCCTCTTATCACATTTAATCTTTTGTCTTGATATACAATTATGTAAGCACCTAGAAACACTAAGGTAGTTAATTATTGTTCCCCTCTCCTACTACATAGTAGTTTTTTTTGAGGCTGGACTTTGTTTTAATTGCTGTTATATTTACTAGTTGCCTTGCTATACCACAGACATTCAAATACTTCTCAAAGGAAATTATGTTTGACTTTTTTTTTTTTAACCATATAATGGTGTTCTTCAATAGATTTAAGATCTGATTTGCAAACTGAAAAGTACCAATGGAGGGATTTTTATTGGATTATCAAAAGTCTTCTACTTAGGTCAGGGGACCCTGGCTTTTCAATTTGGTGAAGACAATAGTTAAAGGCAAAGTGTCATTTTACTTAGTCCCAGTTAGACAGTAAAGAAAGAATAATCTAAGCAGGTGTGATGGTAGATGCCTGAAATATCAGGCTTTTGTTTGGGAGGCCGAGGCAGGAGGATGGCAGGTTTGAGATTAGTCTGGACAATTTAGTGAGACTCTGTCTCAAAATAAAGTACAAAGGGGCTGGGGGTGTACTTGAGTGGTAGAGTACATGTCTAGCATGCATGAGGCCTTTGGTTTATCCCCAGTAGCCCCTGATCCAAAGAATAACTTGGATATTCCCTTGTAGTCATCTTACTCTATTGGAAGTACATTTAGTGTATATATATATATATATATATATATTTTGTTTTACAAAGGTAACTGAGATTAAAAAGGAAAGTATTATTATCACATGCAATTGAGAAATTATTTTATGTTCTGCCATTGATTTTTTTCTTTTTTCTTTTTTTTGGGATACTGAGGGTTGAACCCAGGGACATTCTCCCTCTAAGCTACACCTCCAACTCTTTTCATTTTTTATTTTGAATTGGGATCTCACTAAGTTGCCGAGGGTCTTGTTAAATTGCTGAGACTGTCTTTGAACCTGAGATTCTCCTGTCTCAGCCTCCCAAGTACTGGAACTACAGGTGTGCACCAATGCATCTGACCCATGCTATTTATTTTTGACAGCCTTTTTGTACGGAGAGCTTTTTGAAAGCAGAACCAGGGGTTGGTTCTGTAATTACCTCTATCCTTAGTTCCTGTCCTGTAGTACATATCCAGTAATTATTTGTTGTTACTCAATTAAACACCGAAGACACATTATTTGGCTTCTGAAACATGGAGTTAATATATACTATGGAGATTGAAGAAAGAAATATGTGACAACACCTAACAGTGCATGTCAAATCTCTCAGTCTTTACATTCAGATTTGGTTATAAGGTTGCAGTGAAATCTGATTTTGAAATTGTAGTAACTTGCTTTTAGATTAGTTATCACACCTACATAAATGGATATAACATGCTATTTGTACAAAGTCTAAACTGTTTTAGACATTTTTTGATATTTATATATAGTTTTCAGGTATCGATTAGCTATATAGAATTTTGACTTTCACAGTAGCAATGCTTTTACAATAAAATGAAAATGATTTGTAACAAAGGATACAACATAGAATATTATTAACACATGCTTCTTTTTGGATTTTTTATATTATCATTGTAGGGATAGCTGCTTCGATATAATTTTGATTATCCACTGATGTATTTCCTTTAGAGGTGATAGTTTATTCAAAGACAGAGTATTGGCACTAAAAAAAAAAATTCCTAATTTTCAGTATTTCAAAAAACTTAGTGGAAAGTATGCATTTATGTCCAATAAGGGTACTAAATTGCATAATGTCAATTTTTTTTCTTTTAGCTATAGTCAGCTGTTGTGTTTAATACTGACATTCATGTACTAAGATTGAAAAGGTTATATGTTTAATTATTTTAAAAATAACAAAAGTGAATTATTATTTATTAGTATCTTCCATCATAGAGTCTGCAGGAAGGAAAACTAGAAAACATCCTTAATGTTAATATTAGGGAACATACTAGAAGGTGGGATTCATATACTTATGTTGATTCTGAGTCTTCTATAATGTTCTTAACTAATTTAGTTTACTATTTTACTTTTCTTTCTCCATTTCCCACCTATTTTTTGGTAAAAACTTAAATTGAACATGTATTTCTATTAGAGCACATTTGATAGCTGCAAATGATTAAAACCTTGACTTGGGATTCCAAAATTAAAGGGTCCTAAACAGCGATTTCAAAGTTACCACATTTTTTTCTTTTGCTAGTGTTCTGGACATGAAGTTTCATCTCCAAGGGGTTGAGGCTATTTATTTCTTGATTTTATCTTATATGCTTCTGGTGAATCGTTTATCTACCCAGAAGCCTGTTATTTTTAGGGAACTGAGTTGGGAAATTGAGTGATCAGTGACTGAGCTGTTTAAATAGTCAGGCACTCAGTTAATTTGGAGTTTTTCTGTGTGTATCCTCTTTACAAACGAGCAAATGAGATCAGTTAGCACAGCAGTTAGACCGCTAAGTTTCAAAAGTCTCTGCAGAAAAGTGGTTGTAGGGCCTTTTCCACAGAGACTTTTTATTTAAATTCTACTCTTGTAGAATTCCAGTGACATTAAGGGCATAGTTTGGGAGATAGTCTCTGGGGAGACATGAAATGATTGTTGTTACTGGTTTGCCAATTTTAACATTTCTTATTATCTTTGAAATAGTATCTTCTTGGAAGCAGCTGTCAGAGAGGAAAGAAAAAAGGCAAAACTTGGGAGTCAGGCCAGCTGCTAATCCCAGTTTTGCCCTTAACTTGCATTGTGATATTTTGACCTGTTTCCCGGGGTTGGGGGGGGGGATGTAGTGGCTAAAGATGCATTTTTAACATTTTCCATTTTAATACTCTCTGATGATTCTATGTAACTAATTTTGTTCATTGCTCATTCTGGTAGCAGAGGAGCATAGAGTAGGGAAGGAGAGCATTAGAACCATAATGAAAGGACTGTGTTTGATCATTACACAATTACACATTTGAGTTCACAAGGGATTACCCCTTTATTTTTTATCCCACAGTATAAAATTATTCCTTAATCAGTGGAAAAAAGTATTTTCTCAAAAGCTGACTTATATGCTATTCCTTAAGATCAAGGAATAGGAATTCAAAACTGGCATTTAGGATATTATTTAGTTTTAGAAGATTTGCCACCTAAATTATTTATTGTCTTATTAATTTGTGTTCTCCAAGTAACTAATTCATAATACATGCATTTTGGAGGATATTGGAAAGTAAAATAAACTTTATTTCTCAGGTTTTTACTTGAAAAGAATATATAAGGAAGAGTATGACAGTACTTTCTCTGAGTGAGTTTATGGACAGAAAGCTTTTACCCATGGTATGTCTGAAGAATTAGGCACATTTTCCCCCCAGTGCTATCAGCCTTAGATTGGGTCCTTAGTACCTCTCACATAGAGAAATTCATTATCATTCAGACTGTTCTTTTAGCATCTCTTCTTCCCAAACCAGTTCTTATGTTCTGTCTAGTTTATTCTTCCTTAAATGAACTCCTGCTCATGTCATTTATTTATTTGCCTAAGTGAAGTACAGATTCGTTACTTTGGAATTGAAGGCTCTCTGCAGTTGGATCCTAACCCACACACTTTAATCCCACTCTTACTCCATGTATGTACTGCGTTTATACTTGATATTTTCTGCACTTTTCTCATGATCTCTGCTATGGTCTGAATATTTGGGGTACTCCTACCCCATTCATACATTGAAATCCCAATCCTTTTGGTGATAGTATTAAGAGGTAGGGTGTTTGGGAGGTAATTAGGTCATGAGAATAAGAACCTTTATGAATGGGATTTGTGCCCTTGTAAAAGACATCCCATAGAGACCCTTTATCTCTTCTATAATATGAAGTTACAGTTTGAAGAGGTCTGTGAGGAAGTGGGCCCTCACCAGATACTGAGTCTGCCAGTGTCTTGATTTTGAACTTAAGCTTCCAGAGCAGTGAGAAATAAATGGGTTTATATGCAACCCAATTTGTGGTATTATAGCAGTCAGAGCAGACTAAGACATCTTACCATTCTTATTTTTTGGCTTATGTTGTTACATTTGCCTACAGTGCAGACACCTGCCTCCTTTACTCTGTTGAAATTGTGTCTTGTAGGATACATTTAAAGTACAGTTACTTTCTTGCAATCTTTGTTTTTCCATGAAACCCTGTCTGTAAGCAAGAGTGTGATTAATGACTTCCTTTTATGCCTCTCTGTAGCAACTGTTACTCATATAGCTGGTATTTTACACAGCCTTATTATATTTCAGTAGAATATGAAATTTACTTTAAAATTTAGTCTCTTTAAGATTTGGCCTGTAATCATTTTTTTTTTTCTTTAAATCTCTTGCAGTGCTGTATTCCTGGTAGGTATACATTTCTAAGAGGTTAACTTGTTGAATTAAAAAGTGGTGAGAGGGCCTTTTACATATTACTATAAAACAATTGGATAACAACCATATTCAGTGTATCCAACTGTCAAGTTGATGTTTAGGAGTTGATGTTTGGTGTGTGTGTGTGTGTGTGTGTGTGTGTGTGTGTGTGTGTGTGTATGTATTGTGTTGCAAATGATTGAACCCAAGGCTTCAAACAGGCTTTCGCACATGCTCTACCATTGAATAAAACCCCTCAGCCCTAGCCTTGTGTTTTATATCCATTTGTAGATTCTAAAATATGGAGATAGAGATACTTGATAATTAGCTGCAGCATTATGATGGATGAAAAAATGCTACCAGATTTATGTTTTGATTTTTGGACTGTTATGATTACATGTATTGTTCATCTTTGTTTTGTGGGTACTTCACTGTGCTTGTTAGATATGACTCTCAAAATGTTCTTGCTTGAGTTCCCTTGAGCTATGTCATCACTCCACTAAAGAAAGTCCCTGTTGTGAGACAAGGAGAACTAAGTAGATATAAAATATGTGCTTTGGATAACTGATCTAAAGAAAGAAACTGTCTGGGGGATGGTCAGCTATGTAAGGCTTTCTCTTGAGTGGCAGATAGTACCAAGGCTTACTGGGATGACAAGAGTCTAAGAGGATAAGGAAGGTCTGAGGAAGCAGCTTAGTGGTAGGACACTTGCCAAAAAGAGGATAAGAGATTAGGAGAAATGGGAATTCATCTCTTTAAGGCTCTGGGGGAAGAAAACAGGTGACCATTAATCTTGGGTCTATATGATGTTCAAGCCACTTATTTTCTAGGTGGAGAGAGAGTGATTTTGCTTTTAGATTAGGAAATTTGTAACCCTGGCACAAAAGGCAGAGAGTAGCAAACCAAGTTGTTCAGTTTTGTTACTAGCTAATCATCATCACCTTGACATTCTTCTATGCCTTCTTTGATTCCTGGTAGAAAGGGTTCCAACACACTACTTTCTCTGCTTAAATGACACATTTACTTATATTCCTTAGTTTTTCATGTTTGGCCTGTGGATGGATTATTGTTTGGTGGCTCGAGTTTTTTAAATACTTGTTCTTTTAGAATTAGATTGCCGGTAGTATAGATTTTGCTGTTCACTGAAATCACTAAGGTATTAAACTAAAATGACAAAATACTGAAATATTTTACTTACTGAATCTTGTCAGGACTGTTTTTCTAGGAAGTGGGATTATGCATCACTGGCTGTGACCCACTTTTTCATTATCTGGCCTGCATGGCGGAATCTCTCCTGAATGTTAATGGTCTATTCTTTGTTTAAAAAAAAAAAAAATGATGCCAGTGACTCATCATCAGTAGGACATGTGCTTTGAGTTATTTTGTCAGAAGTAGGGTGTGTATATGTTATGGATTTTGATGGTGTCTTCTGTGATTAATAATGGAAGTTTGTAAGATAGTTAACTGAAATAGAATGGATAGCTTTAAAAAATTTTTTTTTTCTTGATTGATGGGCCAAAATTGAAATTGGAATAGGTCTTTAGTCTTCTTAGCACAGTATTATGGCCAACTCATCTAACCAGCCCAGTTCAAATCCTGGTGAGTAATCAACTAGACTGCTACTGTTGGATAACTTTTCATCTTTTAGCAAAGTATTCTTTATATACTCCAAAGGAAAAACTCCTCAAGAATCTCAAATTGATAGTTGTTTTTGTTTTTAACTCAGTTAAGGTAGTGTTATGGATTTTACTTTTTTTTTTTTTTTACCTCACTATCTATGAATTTAATTTTTTAAAATATGTGTTTGTGTTAGATAAAGAATTTGCTTTTCCAAATGGAATGTTGGAGATGACTTTGTAAGGGGTATATTAAACCTTAGTGTTCAAAGTTATGTTACTCTAATGTCCCATAAATTTCTAGCACAAGAAGCTCCTCTTTACAGATTGAAGGTTCAAATTTGTTTTTGCCATCAAAGTAGTGGCCATTTTTCTTAAATGCTGCAGGTATTTTAAAATTTTGTGGTGGGCCATTATGGGTAGTATGAGGTCAGTTCTACTAAATATATGTATGTATGTATGTATCTGTATATATGTACATGTGTGTGTATAGAACCCAGGGATGTTCTACCTCTGAGTTACACCCCCAGCTCTTTTTATTTTGAAATAGGGTCTCACTAAGTTGCTGATGGTCTTGCTAAGTTGCTAGTGTTGGCCTCCAGCCTCTGATCCTTCTCTCTCAGCCTCTCAAGTACAATTCTACTCACTTTTGCTCTTTGGAAGACTGTAGGAATAGGGGAGAAGGGGGTGATGTATAAGAGCCTGAATTAAGGGTAAGACCTCCAGAATATATCCTAAGTACTACTATATTATCTGTAACTGGTATTGCTGGACTAACAGTTTTTTTTTTTTTGGTGCTGACAATTAAACTCGGGTATTCTACCTCTACCCCCCTCCCCCATGGATGTTTTTTTTATTATTTATTTGGAAACAGGAGGGTCTCAGTAAGTTGCCGACAGCCTCACAAACTTGCTGAGGCTGGCCTCGAACCTGCAGTCCTCCTATCTCAGCCTCCCAAGCTCCCAAGTACTGGGATTACAGGTGTGCGCCACCATGCCTGGCTGGACTAACAGTCTTTTAAAAATGCTAGTGCTTTGTTAAATCTCCCATAATTGTAGTGATTATTAATTTTAGTTTCTTTAACTGTGGAAAGGAAGTCTAAGTCATATAGTTAATGTTGGTTGTAGAGAATAGAATTTAGGTCTTAAGATTTTTTTTTGTGGTACTAGGGATTGAACTCAGGGGCATTCTGCCTCTGAACTACACCCCCAGCCCAGTTTCTTATTCTTTATTTTGAAACAAGGTCTCACTAAGTTGCGGAGGGCCTCACTAGGTAGCTGAGGCTGGCCGCGAACCCGGATCCTCCGGTCTCAGCTTCCCAAATGCTGGGATTACAAGCATGTGCCACCATGCCCGGCTATGGTCTTAAGATTTAAACATAGTCATCTTTCTAAAACATATGGCCTCTTTAATTGACTACTGTGCACATTGGCCTCTCTCTGATTGGGATGGGGACTTGGAATAGGCTAAAGGATTAGAGAACTTAGAATAACTCGAAGGCAACTAGAGTATTAGAGGGTATCTGAGGAGAGGTACTCCCAAACATTTTTGCCTGAATTTCAAAGTTAAAGCTGTTTGCTAAAGGCCACCAAATCATGTGCTGCAGCTTTGAATTAAGATATTACTATTATCTTGCTATGTGGTACTGATACTAGGGATTGAACCCAAGGGCCTCCTACCACTGAACTCTATATCCTAGCCTTATTTGTTTGTTTGTTATGAGATGGGTCTACATTGGCTAGATTGGCTTTGAATTTAGGATCCTTGTGCCTTAGCCTCCCAAGTTAATGGGGTTATAAGCCTATGCTACTTTGCCCAGCTAAAATTAATAAAGTTTAAAATTCCAGTTTCTTTCAGATTAGACTGTTGTTTCCAGATTAGACTGTTGTTTCCATCTAGAGAGACCTAGTCCTAAATATAGTAATATATTGTGAACTGTAAAGTAAGTAGCATAAAATTGCATTAGTATAGCCTCTGAAGTTTAATCTAGCAATATTTATGGACCCTCTGTGGGGAGGAAGGAAAGGAAAAAGAGGAAGAGAAATAGCAGAGTTTTTATACTTTCTTTGGATCCAAGTTCAAGGTTATAGGAACTTTAAGTCTTAGAGTCTGATGTACTATTATATCAGTTACCTGTTTACATTTAATAAATTTGTATTACATTTGTTAAAAGTAAAAAAAAAAAAGTTTTTTCAAATTTCTTTTTATCGCAATACAAATACATTTGACTTAAACCTGGAATACCAAATATCCAGGTCTTCACAAATTCTTATGACATCATAAAACAATTTCCTTAAAAATTGCATGACATTGCGTAATTCACTGGTGCTCAATTTTAGTTCATTTGCTTGGAAGGTTGAAATGGAAGGATCACTTGAGGCCACTTGAGCATCAAAGCAAGACCATGTCTAAGAAACAAACAAAAACAAAAAAACAGGAAAAATACTTCTGACATTTTAAAATACATATGTAAGTAAAAAGTTTGGCGCTTAATTTATGATTAAAAACATTAAAAGATAATATTTTTGATATTTTTCATTCTATAAAATTATCACCATCTTTATCAAGAAATATTTGTCTAGTCTTTATTTTTTTAAGTAAAGAGAACTTTTCTTTGGTAAATCAAAGTTAACTTCCCCTCCACCACCTACCTCTAATATCTGTCTCTCCTTTATCTCCAACTTTAGAGCTACCTTCTGGTCATCTTTCTCCTTCCATTCCTTTTTCTAACAGTCAATCTGATTTTTCTCCTATTTTTTTACTTGTTCTTAATACTGTACTTGATTATATGTTCAGCATATGTTTTCTCTCATCTTCAAAGACAGACACAAATAAAACTAACTTTCTTGGGTGATTGATTTTTCTGAAAGAATGGGTTTCATTAATGCTTCTTAAAGTGTGGTCTTTGGACCTTAGCGGGAGGGTTCCTGAGACCCTTTGAGGAGTTCAATCATATAAACATAATAATAATAATATTATTAAGGCATGATTGTGACTTGCATAAATATCTTAACACAAATCAAGGTAGTTGGCACTGAATAACTAGTAGTTATTGTATTTTTTATTAAAACAAAACAACAAAAGTTTCCTTTAAGAATAACCTTGATAAAGCAGTAAAATAATTAGTTAAATTTGGCCCTTGAGTATGTGTGTGTAATTGCGGTTAAATTATACATTACTTAAAATTTACCATCTTAACCATTGTTAAATGTGTAGTTCAGCCGCATTAAGTATATTCACATTGTTGAGCAACCATCATCACGATACAGTGCCAGAAAATTTTTCATCATCTTAAACTGAAGTGTTATACCTTTTTTTTTTTTTTTTTTGTGGTACTGGGGATGGAACCCAGGGATATTCTACCTCCGAGGTACACCTCCAGCCCTATTTTATTCTTTTGCTTTGAAACATGGTTTCACTAAGTTGTGGAGGGCCTCACTAAGTAGCTGAGGCTGGCCTTGAACCTGCCATCCTCCTGTCTCAGCCTCCTAAGCACTGGGATTTCAAGTGTGTGCCAGCACGCCTGGCTAAGCTCCTTAAATGCTAACCTCCCTCCTTTCTCCTTTTCTCCAGCCTCTGATAACTAATCTTTCTATAACCAGTCTACTTTCTATGAATCTGACTATTCCAGGTACCTTATAGAAGTAGAAGCAGACATTATTTGTCCTTGTGTATCTGGCTTATTTAGCATAAGGTCTTCAAGGTTCTTCCCTGTTGTAGTTTGTGTAAGAGTCTCATTTTTTTTTTTTTCTGCCAAAAAGTATTCCATTATACATTGATAACGCATTTAGCTTATCTGTTAATTTGTTGATGGACATTTGGGTTGTCTCTACATTTGGGCTGGTGAGAATAATGCTGCTATAAACATGGGTTTACAAATATATGTTCAAATTTTGCTTTCTTTTTGTTATATACCCAGAGGTAGAATTACTGGATCATATAATAATTCTATGTATATACTTATTTTTTATTATTTTGCAGTACTGAGGTTTGAACCAAGGGATGCTCTACCATGGAGTTACATCCCCAGCCCTTTGTATTTTTATTTTATTTTGAGACATAGTCTTGTTAAATTATCCAGGCTGGCCTGGAATTTGGCACTCCTCCTGCTTCAGCCTCTTCAGGAGCTTGGATTATAGGCATCTGCCACTATGCCCTGTTTAATGTTTTTTGAAGAACTACCATGCTGTTTTTTTCCACAGTGGTTGTACCCATTTTATATTCCCACCCACAATGCACATGGATTCCAATTTCTCCACATCCTTGCCTCACCAATACTCATCTGTTTTCTTTTTTTTCTCTAGGAATAGCCACCCTAGTTGATATGAAATGATATCTCATGATTTTGATGTGTGTTTACACATTTTCTTAATGATTAGTGATTTTGAGAGCATCTTTTCATGTTCTTATTGGCCATTTAGATCTTTTTCACATCTTATGTGAAGAAATGGGAAACACACATAAACCAAAAAAAATTTTTTTTGAGTACTAAGGATTATACTGACGGTCTGCACATGATGGGCAAACACTTTACCACTGAACTACATCCTCAGCCCCACATAAGCCACTTCTGCTGTATAATGAGGACTGATAAGTAACTGAGGAAAAGCACTTGGAATTCCATTTTGTGGAATACCATTTTTATTTGAAAGAATGGTTGACCAGCTGTGCTTATTCATTATACTTGAGCATTTGGCAGGCATTTTCTCAAATGATGAAGTGAGCCTGTCACTTCGAGGAAAACAACTGATGTGTTATTAATGTTGGATTTTGAACTTTCAGAAGACAATTCTAATTTTGTGAAACTCATATCTGCCATTATGAGCTTGACAGCTTCCTACTGCTTTAAAGGGTTTTCTGAGGGGTTAGATGATATTAAAAAAAATGTGACTTTTTGTTTTGTTTTTGGGATTGTGTAATGGGAAGATCTGTATAATTGAGTGACTGATATTTTCTAGTGCAAGATGTTACACAGTGCAAGATTAACTCATAGATATTAACTGTAACACCGCAAAAGACTTAGTGATTTCATAGATACCACATTGTAAACGAATTTATAAGAAACTAATTGTCATGCTTTGCTACAGTAGCAAAGAATAGAATGTCCATGGTTATCTGAAAGGACTATTAAAATAGTCTTCACCTTTTCCTCTATACATCTGTGTAAGGCTGTGTTTCCTTCATAAGGTTCATTTATTTTATTTTTTTGGTACTGGGGATTGAACTCAGAGGCGTTCTACCTCTGAGCTACACCCCCAGCCCTATTTTTTATTCTTTATTTTGAAACCAGGTCTCACTAAGTTGTGGAATGCCTCACTAGGTAGCTGAGGCTGGCCGTGAACCCGGATCCTCTGGTCTCAGCCTCCCGAATGCTGGGATTACAAGTGTGCGCCACTACGCTCAGCTCATAAGGTTCATTTAACTAAAATAATATATTACAGATTTACTGCACAAGTAGGTGTAAAAATCCAGCAGTTTTCTATTAGGCTGAATATTAAAAAGCTTGATCCATACTGAGTATTAAATGAACCAATAAAGACAAATTCATTCCCTTCATTCCCTCCCTCCTTTCCTCTCTTTGGTATTGATTCCACGGGTGCTCTACAACTGAGCTATAACTTTTTTTTTTTTTTTTTTTTAATTTTGAGACAGGCTCTCACTAAGTTTCTGAGACAGGCTTCAAACTGGTGATTCTCCTACCTCAACCTCCCAAGCTGCTGGTATTACAAGCATGTGCCACCATGTCTGGCATCCATTTTTATTTCTAATATAGTAAATACAGATTGATACAATCCATATAAACAAAAGTTCTTTGGCGTCGTCAATGATTTTTTAGGAATGTAAAGAGATCTTGAAACCAAAGGGCTTGAGAATACTCTGTATAGTTTAGCAAAACTGTCTTATACAGTAGCTAGTAGCCACATCTGATTACTGAGTACTTGAAATGTGGCCAGTCTGATGTGAGATGTACAGTACATATAAAATGCGCACACAGGATTTCAAAGCTTTAATATGAAAAAAGAATGTGAATGATCACACACACATATGTAAATATATGTGTTTTGGGGGCCAACGCTTGAACTTAGGATTTTGTACTTCCTAAGTATACTTTCTATCACTGAATCCCTCTTAATATTTTATTTTTTGCAGTACTGGGGATTGAACTCAGGGGATTCTACCTCCGAGCTATACCCCAGCCCTATTTTTTATTCTTTATTTTGAAACAGGATCTCCCTAAGTTGCAGAGTGCCTCACTAGGTAGCTGAGCTTGGCCGCAAACCCGGACCCTCCGGTCTCAACCTCCCGAATGTTGGGATTACAGGCGTGCGCCACCACGCCCGGCTCATAGCTCTTAATATTTTAAAAATATGGATTACATGTTAAAATGTTTTTTGACTATAATGGGTCAAATAAAATGTATTATTAAATTTAATTTTACTTTTTAAAACCCTTTTAACATAGCTACTAGAAAAAGTCTGTGGTAAAATATTCTAAATACCCAAAGTAGACTTAGAAGTTGTTGGAACACAATACACTGCTAAATCTAGGATTTCATACACTTTTTGATGGGCACCTGATTAAATGAGTGAATTTTTTAAAAACTTGACTATTCATAGAGTTTGCAAAGGTTTTAAAGTGGTGAACATACAAAAGATAAAGCTATGGGAAGTCTGCTTACAGTTTATCTGCTTTTAGTTTAGCAGCATTCTGTGAATAAGCCACTGAATTGGAGTTCATGTGAATTGAAGTGTTTAGTTTGAGTAGGTCCATGATGTTGTGGATGTAATAAATTCTTGTTTTATGTAATCAGTTCTCATGAAGAAAGGGTTCCTAAAACAATGAAATTTCAGGGTCTAACTGAAAAGAAAACACTGGATTGAGGTTTTTCCATATATAATTATTTCATTACAACTTTTTGTACCTCAATATGTTGCTTATGGAATTCATTACAGTGTAACATAACTTATTTTTGTCTTTTTCCCCAAATAGGCTATAAACTCAGACATATGGTGTATCTTATTTAAAATATGTTCCAGAGACTAGCACAGACACTAAAATTTTTTTAAAAAAATGAACATAGGAAGAACTCTTAAGTTGTTGATTAGTTAATTGCTGTTTAGGTGAGATGACTGACGATGGTAATTGGATGTGGGGAGCATTGAAGCTGCCTGAGAGGACAGATGATGGGTTGTTGAGTTGCAGAGTACAATATACTGTTTCAGAAAATCTAGTGGAAGGGTTGGATGTGTCAACTTTTATGCCTAGTAGTTGTAAGGCCATTTAAAAGAATCCTAAGGAGAGGTTGGCATAATGCTGGATTTGGGATGAAAAGATAGATTTAGTAGCAGTAAATGAGAATTGACCAAAATTTGAAGCTTTTGAAGTTTGATATTCTGGGGAGAAGAAGCTATGAAATGGATGATTGAGACCTTTATTCGATGTTTGGACTTATGAATAAAGGATGTCAGTAAGGGAGAAAAAAGTAGTATTAATAGAAAATCATGTATGTAGTCTTCTTTTAGTTCAGGGAGGAAAAAAGCATTGTTTGGATCTTAGATGTCCCTAAGGGCCATGACCTAAAGGCTTGCTCACCAGCCTGTTGCACTGTGGGGAGGTCATGGGACCTCTAGGAGGTGGGGTCTGATAGGAAGAAGGAAAGTCACTGGAGGCATGCTTTGAGAGGGATATTGGGGCCCCAAGTCCCTCTCTTCTCTCTCTTTTTTGCTTCCTGGTTGCCATGAGGTGAACAGACCTTTCCCACCAATTGCTTCCTGCCCCAATGTTGTGCCTCAACACAGGCCCAAACACAACTGGGCGAGTGGACATGGACTAAAACCTCTGAAACCATGAGCCAAAATAAACCTTTCCTCCTTTAATAAATTCATTTCCTCAGGTACTTTTTTTTTTTTTACAGTAGGGGAAAGGTGACTAGCAGGCGTTAATTCTAAAATCTAACAATTCAACTGTAGGAAAGAAAATGCAGATAAGGAAGGGGAAAAATTATGTCTGAGCATAGAAGAAAATCAAAAGTTAGTAACATCATTTTCAAAACAAGAACCATTCATTTTCCCCTCCCATCTCAAAGCAGTGTGTGGAGCATCTATGTTGACCAGGCACATGCTGGGGACTGAGGATGCAGCAATGAATTAAGCAGACTGAGCGCCTGTTACCACAGTCTAGTGGGAATAGTCTAGCCTTATGAAAGGGAGTGCAAGGAGGAGCCTTGGAGACTGGTAATCTATCATGGAGTCAAGCGGACTGTGAGTTCCTGGCCTGCTTTAGATATATTTTTGTAAGTGTGGTAATCTGGGTACTTGTCTTTAACACAAGTGCTTCTTAAACTCTAATAACTATATGAATCACCTGGAATTTATTAAATTGTGGCCCCTGATTTAGTAGTACTGGGTGGGGGCAGAGGTTCTGCATTATCAGCAGACTCTGAATATTACTGCAGGTTTCATTCCCCTTTAGTTAGTCTCCTAAGAAGAAGTAAAAACAAAACAACTCCTCCCTCGAAAACTCCTCATGATCAAAACAGTTCATATGACTATCCCTTTATTAATGGCTTTCAGATGGATCATTGGTAGATAGAACTGATGCAGTGGCTCTTAGACTCCATCAAGGGTGCTTTATTGAATAGATTCCTGGACTTAAATCCCAGAGATTGAATTCTAGATTCAGTGAAAGAACCAGAAAACTTTAGGTTTTATAAATACTCCAGATAATTTGTACAGTATTGGGATTTTGATTGGCATTACATAAAAATTGTATATTAACTTGAGGGGATTGGGTATATTGACAGTATTGAGTATTCCTCTTCAGGAGCATAGTGTGTCTATTAAAATTATTTCATTTTTTCTCTGTAAAGTTTTCATTAATTAGGTCCTGCAACTTCATATGCTTAGTTGCATGTATGTTATATTATAAATGGGTTAGTTTTTTCAGCAGTGAAAATAATGGGTTATCCTGATTTTGGGTAAGGATAACTTGCCTTTGATTGGAAATATAGTCTTATATTCTTACCTCTTACACCCAGGAACCAAAGATAAAAAGTTAGGAAGGCATTTTGGTCTATATATTTTTAGTGAACTAATTTCCTCAAATGCAGGTGAGTCAGGTCATAAAATGTGAGAATTATAAGAAGTTATGTATGATTTTATTTGAAAAAAACAAAGGAAAGCCGGGCTTGGTGGCGCACGCTTGTAAT
Source organism: Graphiurus murinus (assembly GCA_004027655.1). Classification (NCBI taxonomy): domain Eukaryota; kingdom Metazoa; phylum Chordata; class Mammalia; order Rodentia; family Gliridae; genus Graphiurus; species Graphiurus murinus. Next base: position 189,501 of record PVLC010000208.1, on the reverse strand, counting down.
CCCAGCATTTGGGAGGCTGAGACCTGAGGATCCAGGTTCGCGGCCAGCCTCAGCTACCTAGTGAGGCACTCCGCAACTTAGTGAGACTCGGTTTCAAAATATAGAATAAATAGGGCTAGGGGTATAGCTTGGAGGTAGAATGCCCCTGAGTTCAACCCCCAGTACCGCAAAAAAAAAACAAAAAAAAAACAAAAAACAAAACAAAGGAAAAGGGACACCTGCTGTATGTTTGTTAGAAATCTGACACATATTTCAGAGTCTCTCTTAACTTTATTGCATGAATCCCTTAAGGTTAAAAGAGACAACTCATTAATTTTTAGGTTATGTGAATAATTTTAGAAATATTGATATATGGAGCCTCACGGGGGGGGGAACTGGTTTTATTTATTTTCATCCTTTTTCTAGCAGAAAAATAAATCATTTCACCTTGCAAACAATTTGTTTTTAGAAAAACCATGACTGTGTTCTTTCACAGCTGTAACTGCTTCTTACAGAAGTCTCCAAACATGCCACTTCAGATGGACAATATTCTATAGGGAAGTTACAATGGACTTCTGCTACATAAAAATTTCATTGTAATCATTATTAACCCAAAAGTGCTCTTACAGGTAAAATATTTCTAATGTAAACCTACATGTCATAAAGATCCACAGTTGAATGAGATATCTGAGGTCCGGATAGTCAGTGCTTTCAAGACAGAATATTCCTTTTTTATAGCACTTGCTGCATCTGAAATTTTATTTAAAAAATATGATTATTATTTTTATGGTGCTGTGGATCAAAACCAGAGCCTTGTGCATACTAGGCAAGCCCTCTACCACTGTGTTACACTCTCAGCTCTGATATTTTTATATGCTGACACAAATAAAAATATCATTGATAACATTATCAAATTGTTTTATGTTGACACGTTTTGATAGAAACTTCTAATTGTCTAAAGGACTTTCTCTTCCATTGACAAATTTAATGCACTCATCAGTTCTGAAATGAGGCAATAGTGCTATCCCTATTTTTTACAGAAAAGTCATTTGAGGTCAACAAAAGGCATCTGAGGCCCTTTAAAGAAGAGATAATATAGGATTGGGATTTTGAAAATTATTTGTTGCATATTGTAATAAAGGCACTAAAAATAATTTTTGGGCTGTGTGTGTGTGTGTATGCGGTACTGGGGGTTGAACCTAGCGGCATTTCACCTCAGAACTACACCCTCAACTCCATTTCATTTTATTTTCTATTTTTTTAAATGGGATTTTACTAAGTTGCCAAGAGCCTCCCGAAATTGCTGAGGCTGGCTTCAAACCTGCAATCCTCCTGTTTCAGCCTCTCAAGTACTGTGATTACAGGCGTGTGCCACCATACCCAGCTATCCTGTGTTTCTTTAAGAATCTGATGAAAGTTATATAGATCCTTTCCTGAGGAAAATTTGCATACAAATCCTGAGTGTGATTTCAGAGAGTGCATAGACTTTCTCTAAACTACTCTTGAATTATACTCTGATTTCATATGTTTATAACTTAATAAAGTGTTTTTTAAAAAGATTTTGTATTCTAGTAATGTAGACATTTTTCATAGTGGCTGTATATATTTATATTCAGCATGAAAATATTAGAAGTGAAACCATATAGAGAATTTGTTTCTAACCTATATACAAATACTCATTTCATGGGTAGAGATTCTGATACTGATTTAAATATTGGATATGTATAAGTTTAAAGAGTTTTACATACATGTTTTATCTTAGTTTGGCTTTTCTATTAAAAGTACATAAAGTGTTTATAAGACAGTGTCTAGACTTATCTCTGAATATCAGAAGAGTTTGATCAGATCTTCCCTGCTAATATGCTTTGGTCACACTGGTGTGTCACAAATGGTTGCAGGTGTGTCTCCTCCCCCCTCTCCCCCCCCATACACACACAGTCTTCAATGTGGCCTGGTTATTGTTAAAGGCCCCTGCCTGTCAACTCAGGCTGAAAGCAGTGGGCTGGCCAAGTTGTTGGAAACCAACAATAACTCTGGATGGTTTTCCATTAGTAGAATAAATGTAGATTTAGTTAACGGAATATAAGGTGCAAGGAATGGTGGAAGTTGCTGGGAAGGATATGATCTCTATTATTCCTGTCAGGTTTAGTAAATCTGGATTTAGACTTGAACTCTCTTTGTAAAGGAGGAATTATACAAACTGCTCTTTTAGTGTGAAAGTCTTGTTTGTGTTTAGTAACATCAAGATAAATCTATTTGAAACATTGTAGAGTGTGCTTTTCTTTGGGCTTACACAGAATGTGTAACTATGTATTTGGTTTTCCAGCTAAGGTTTTGGTAGCTGACCTTGAAATAACAGACAGTGGCTCTCTGCTGATAGTTTGTCTGTATGCTGACTTTCCTCAGTAGTCCTCCCTCTTCTGAAGTAATTACAGAAGGCCCTGTGTTTACTTGGCCCACTTGAGCTTGTTAAAGTGTGTGCATAAGCATAGGCATGTTAGGGCTAGTATAGTGATAAAGGATAGTGCCAGGAGGAGTTAACATATCCTGTTCAGTACATTCTACATTTTCTATGACTTAGTAAAAACAAAGCAAAAGTTTTTCCTAGTTTGAATTGGATGATGTGAAACTACCATGCTAAGTTTTAGTGGTTTTTGCGTATGATTTTAATTCTACTTTAATGAACTGGATACCAGAATGTAGTTATGTGTGCAAATTGTTTAATGTCAGGTTAGCTTAATTTCTAGATATTCTAAAAATAGGTTTTGTGTTGCATTCTTCTATGATTGTTTCATTTTAATATTTCAAATTGGAATGGTTTTAATGACAGTTGTATTTAAAACTTTGATATCTAATAAAAATAGAATTTGTATTCCAGATTAAACATTTAAAATGAAACAGTGGCAAGCTCAACTTATTTTTTAATGGACTTTAGATTGGATTGCCTTGTATATCTACAAGAAGTATCTAAATATAATAAATATTAAATTGTATTTAGTATAAAAAGTTTTTGGAATATTAGTTAATATTCTTTTTAGGATATTTCAAAAATATTTTTTACAAAGATTTTATTTTTGTCTAATCGCTGTCTGAGATAATTTAATATGGAGTTAGCACATTCCATAATGCTCAATGAACTCTTCCTTTACCTGACATTATGTCTGCCTTTTCTTATTTCACTATCTCTCCATATGATGGATGTATTCATAAACCACAAATCTCTCAATCTCTATAGTCTAGGCTTCCTTGTCTTTGTTGTAGACAAAATAGCAAACAATTGAAAATATTTTTAAACTTTTAAAAATGTGAACTTCTTACCACATTAACCTATCTTTATTTGTTGGAAGGGAGACCCACCCCTAGGCTTCCATATGGGAAACTAGAGATTCATCTGCTATCTCTTCTGTGAATTATCTTTACTATCTATTGTCTAAACGATCACAGTCACTGTGTATATGTATTAATGTCATAACTAATAGAAAAATGATTTTTCATTATAAAATAAATAGTATAGATATGGAAAAGGTTCTTTACCTTAATCACTCCTACTTTCCTCATAATGGTCTTCAGATTTTCTTCCTTCCTTCCTTCCTTCCTTCCTTCCTTCCTTCCTTCCTTCCTTCCTTCCTTCCTTCCTTCCTTCCTTCCTTCTTTCCTTTCCTTTCCTTTCCTTTCTCTCTCTCTCTCTCTCTCTCTCTCTCTCTCTCTCTCTCTCTCTCTCTCTTTCTTTCTTTCTTTCTTTCTTTCCTTCTTTCTTTCATCCAGAGGCATTCTACCTTTGAGCTCTACACCCCTAGCCCAATTTTATTTCTTATTGGGGAACAGGGTCTCTCTAAGTTGCTGAGGCTGGCTTTCAACCTGTGATCCTCCTGTCTCAGCCTCTCAAGTATTGGGATTATAGATGTGTGCCACCATACTCAGCTAACTATTTTTGTTTAGTGTTCTGTTTCTTCCTTTATTTCTTTCAGTTTTTACTTTATGTAATGTGGGGCTTATTGTTAAGTGTGTATGTGTTTATAATATATGTCTTGCTGGTGAGCCCTTTTGTGATTATAAAAGGCCTTTTTCTTTGTAACAGTGTTTGTCTTAAATCTAATTTGTCTGACATTAGTATATCCATTCCAGCTCTTTTTTTGGTTATTATATACATGATGTCTCTTTTGCAAAAAATGTTTTTACTTTCAAACCATTTGTGTCCTTGAATCTAAAACGTTTTTAAAAAATAATGTATGTCTCTCTTGATATTCTCTACTTGGTGAACCATTTAATATGTCACTTTATTTCTTTAAATATATTTGTTAATTCTTTGAACATGTTTGTCGTAGCTCATTTAAATCTTTGTCTATGAAGTCCAATATCTCGATTTCCTTATAGACAGTTGTTATTGACTCTACCACTCCCTCAAAGTTTTACTTAACCCCTTTGATAACTATGATGCATTTTTCCAAGATTCAGCTCATATACTACTTCTTCAGTGATACCTTCTCATCTCCATAACTGAGTATTTTGTGGCAATTGTGCCTCTAACATCTACTTTCTGCTAATTGTGCAGTATATGATTATTAGTCACATGATTTAAAATTTTATGTTTATTAGTATTATTAGTCCTATGTTAAAAGTTATGGTTAGATATATTGTTAAATATTTGTAAGTAAAAACAAATTATTTTATTAGAATTTCATATATATGCATGCTATATGACAAAGAGAACACAGATGTAAGGTTAATTTTAAACAAAATACTAGTATTTGACTCTGTAAGTATATAATATCTATATATCTGACTTCTTTTATTTTGTTTGAGATGAACTGTATCCTAATGTTGTATTAAACATAGGATACTGTTTGGTATTAATGCACTTCATTTTACTTAAGACACACAGGAGTAGCTTAGTATTAAATGCTTGTTTTTTTTTTTTTTCTTATAAATTTCTACCTTGAAATAATTTTCTACATATAGTTCTCAGTTAGTGAGAAATACATGATATCATGATATTTACATTCCTATGGAAATAATCTATGGACATGTTGGCTAGCTTCCAAGGCCATTCAAGGATTATTTTTCTTGATATGTATTTAGGAGTCTCATGGCTACAAATCAACTTCCTTTTTCTAAGTGAAAAAATGTTTCTGTTTCCTGTACTTGTGTCTTTGTAAGTGCAGTTCTCTTGCTGAGCTCTTTCTCCCTTACTGTCCTATTCAGTTACTATCCACCCTTAAAGTGCTGCTACCTTTATTAAAAAAAAAAATCTGTTCATATACTTATTTCTTTTAAAAACATTTGCTTAAGGGCATAAAATAATATTGTATTTTTTGGTATAGTTTATAGTCTTGATACCTTTACTACATTTGGTGGCATCATATTTATATCTCACATTGGCACTTTATTTCACAGTGATTTAATTCTCAGATATTAGTTTTTGGTTGTTAATGTAGCTAAATTAATATTTCCTATAGTTTTTTTTTCTTCCAAATTTGTAAACTTGAAGAAATACTTCCAACTTTCAGAGCAATGAATAAAATTGAATGAAGATTCCAGTTTTTTGGAGCAGTGATAAAGAAGAATTCATTGCTTGAAATTAAGAATCATGCATTTTATCTTGTTTGTTTACATCTTTTGGTAGTGGGGATTAAACCCAGGGGCATTCTACCTCTGGAGCTACACATTCAGTCCTTTTAAATTTTTTTTTTTTTTAAACAGTCTTGCTAAGTTGCTGAGCATCTTGTTGAGTTGGTGAGGTTGGTCTTGAACCTTTGATCCTCCTGTCCCTTCTCCCAAGTATCAGGATTACAGATGTGTGCCACCATGCCTAGTTGGCTGTTATATTGATGGTTTTGATCTTGAAGAACTACTAAATTCTCAATGCTTATTTTCTCGTTAAAATTTTTTTAATTGATAAATATTTGTAGGGTACAGTGTGATATTTTGACATATGTATACAATGTGTTTTTTATCAAGTCAGGAGAATTAACATATCTGTTACCATGTGTCAGTCAACATTCTCACTGCTATAATCCAGAATGACTAACCACACAATGTAGTGGAAGGAAGATTTATTTCCCTGTAGTTTTTCTGGAGATTCTGGGTTCAGTCCATGTGAGGTAATGGTCTGAAGCATGGTGGTAGGAAAGAGAGAGAGAGAGAGGGAAAGAGAGAGACAGACAGACAGACACACAATAGGAACTCTGCTCATATCGTGAAGGCTGGAAAGGAGAGAGCAAGCAAGCAAGTTGATTCAAAGGCACAGACACAATCCTAAGGCAACATCCCCAGGCATCTGTCTTCTGCAGCCACACCCCACCAACCTACATTACCACCCTCATGACTTAACTATATCAACCCTAAGTTTTTTAGGTAACACACTACAAACATTTATCATTTCTTTATGGTTAGAGTGTTCAAAGTTGTCCTCTATTCTTTTTCTTTTTTGTGTGATAGGGAATGAACCCAGAGGCATTCTACCTCTGACCTATACCTCTAGCCCTTTATTTTTTACTTTGAAACAGAGTCTTAATAAATTACTGAGGTTGGCCTCAAACCTGAGATTTTCCTGTCTCAGCCTCCCAAGTATGGGGATTTTAGGTATGAACTACCTCATCTGGCAATTTTTTTTTCCTAGGAGGAAAAGAGAGGATGGCTTATATTTGACGTAGTACTAATTAATAATTACTTGGCAAATTTAAAGTACTTTTTTAGGGTGGAATCAAAGGATGTTAGTATAATTTGTCTTTATAATTAAACATTTACATGGTAAAGAAATTCTGTTCTCAGAATTTATATAGCAGAAATACTGTCAACACCAAGGAATGAGGAATCAGAGATTATTGCATTTTATTTATAGATGATTGATGTAGCATATATATAGTCTCTGTCCATTGGAGTAAGTGTTACAAATATAAATATTGTGGTGGGTGCTTGCAAAGGACAGGCAAGCAAGATAAAAGAGTGAAGTGGGCTAGTGCATTGAAATGAGAGCAGAGAGGATCGTGATGCACTACATAGCACATACCCTGTGTAAAAGGTGCAACAATAACAGCTTCATCTGGTTGATGCCATATAGAAATGAGGGCCAACTGTTTCTCTTTCCAAATTTTTCAAGAAAAGCTGAGAAATCTGACTATCATTTCAAGTGTCACTGGATTTTAAGATACTGCATAGTTCATAGTTCAGATTAAACATAGTTTGGGCCTGCAGGCCTTTTTTTTCTTCTCCTTTTTTTTTTTCCTTTTTAATGATGATATTGAGGATTGACCCTAGAGGTGCTCTGCTGAGCTACATCCACAGCCCTTTTAATTTTTATATTTCGAGACAGGATTTTGGTAAATTGCCCAGGCTGACTTCAAACTTGCAATCCTCCATCCTCAGCCTCCCTAGTCACTAGGATTAGAGGCATATGCTACTGTGCCTCTTTTATACATAAGGAATGCTGCCTATTTATCTATTTAATTTTATTTTTTTGGTACTGGGGATTGAACCTGGGGGCATTCTACCTCTGAGCTACACCTGGCATGCATGCATTCATGCGTTCATTCATTGATTGATTTGGTACTGGAGATTGAACCCAGGGTCATTCTACCCCTGAACTATACCTTCAGCCCTTTTTTGGCCAGTGGTCTTTAGGTAGGAACAACTGTCCTCTGGTTCACATCATCCAGGACACATAAGTGCATGCCTATTCCACTGGAAAGCAGTTTTCAAATCACATTGTTTTCTTTGGCAGTGGTTGAAGCTAGAAGTTGCTAATAGTTTGATAGTTTCTTTATTTTACTGGTGATATATACAACACAGAGAAAAAAGACCATGTGTAATTTTATCCTTCCCTCCCTTCTCTTTGCTTCCATTCCTTAGAAAAACAAACTCAGTAGAAGTAAACACCACTAAAAACCCAATCTTTCATAAACATGCAGTGCTTATGTGTGTTGGGATGTTGGAGCTGAAGGTCTCTAGGATACTATAAACATTTTCTGTGGCAAGAGACTTAGAGTTCCTTTGGGGAAGTTTTGAGTCTAGATAATCAGCAGCGTGTTTCTCTTGTTAAATAATAATTCTCAGTGGCAGTGGTAAGAGTGGAAGGCCAGAAATGAAACACCTGGGGAAAAAACATACTGTATCTCATGTTCTTTTCCTCCTAGCTTTAGTATAAAACATTTCAAAGTTTATAGAAGAGTCGAAAGAGTAATACAGTGAATAGCCATATGCCCATCATCTAGGTACAACTACTAATAAACATCTTACCGTACTTTTATACATTTTTGCACCATGCAGGTAATTTGGAATGAGTTCTATATTAGAAGAATTGTTCATTTTCTCAGGTGAGTCAGAGATGCTATAGCTGTATAGAATAATGTATGCATGTTTAGGATACATATATATATATATATATACGTATATGTATATGTGTATATGGATATGATGCTTATTAAGTATTAACAAGTACAGTTGTCAACATGATATCTACAGCTTACTTTCACAGAGTTCACCACTGTCACAACAAAAAACATGCCATTACGGCTGCTTCCTTTATACTAGAATTAGGCATTGCACAATTCAAAGATTATGCATTACATTTGATTGTAATGTCTTTTTAAGTTTTTAATCCATGATATTGACTCTTCCAGTTGTCTTATATAGTATTTTGCACTTTGCTTTGTCTGATTGTATTTTTGAGCCATCATTTTCCTTATTCTTCTAGTCCATGTCTTTTCTGTAACTGAAAGTTAGGTCTTAAGGTTTATCAGGGTGAAGTTTTTGACAAGGGTACTTCATAGATGATGCTGTTAACTTCATATTTCATCGCATCAGTAAACATATGATGTCAGGTTGTACCATTGTTAGTGGTCCAGATTGCTATCTTGTAAAGGGATGTTTTTCTTTTTGATACCTGGGCGTGGTGTAAATATGATATTTCTTATCCACCTTGTACCTAGGGTTTTAGTATATGTTGATGATCTTTGGTCAGCCAGGTTTTAATAGCCTATTCTTCAATTTGGATGCTTTTTTCTCCTAATCACATTAACAGTTTTTGTTATTTTGGAGAACAAGTAGTATTAGTTGGGGAAGAAAATGGGTTGAGAACCACTGATACAGGAGACATTTAATGATATCTAATTTTATTTGACTTCAAAGTTGAATTTTCATTCTTTGGAAAGAAAGTACTGATTAGGAGCATCATTGGATGCCAGTTAAGTTTGACTAAGTTAATTTCTTGTAGTAACTTACTTAGGTCATATCAAATAAATTAGTATATGTTAGCTTTAAGAAGGCATTTAAAGTTCCCCTTTTTTTGTTAATTCAGAGGTGATTTAACAGTATGTTCTGAACACATCAATTATTCATTTTGCATTTATTGTTGTGTGAAGCCCTAATCAAGAATCTCCCCACCCCCGCCTCCACCGTAGTACTGGAGTTCGAAAGTGGGAGTGTTCTGCCTCTGAGCTACACGACAGCCCTATTTTATTTTATTTTGAAATAGGGTCTTGGTTAGTTACCATACACTGACCTAAAAACTGCAATATTCCTTGTCTCAACCTCCTAAGTGCTCGGATTATAAGCGTGTTCCACTGGACCTGGCTTCTCCAGTTTTTAATACCTATTAGAAAAGATATATTAATAAACAGTTTCAAGTATGCTCTATGGTATGAACAAGAAGCTCTGAGAGCTTTAAGAAGTTCCGTGTGATCTAAAGCAAGTCTAATTGTGTGAACAAATAAATACTAATAAATTAAGTACACATTCAGTATTGAATGTCTGAAATATCTGGGACTGACTTCATGGTCTTTTGAACCCTTGTAATCAGTTTTGAATACTGGGTAGATTTAAACTTTCTTAATTGTTGGCTGTGACATACATCTAAGCAAAAATGAAATATACTCCAAAGTTCTACTTCAGGGGAAGTAAGATGTGTTTCAACAATAATTCTGACAGTTCTTTTTTTTTTTTTTTGGTACTAGGGGCATTCTACCTCTGAGCTATACCCCCAGCCCTATATTTTATTCTTTGTTTTGAAACTGGGTCTCACTAAGTTGTGGAGTGCCTCACTAGGTAGCTGAGGCTGGCCCAGAACCTGGATCCTCTGGTCTCAGCCTCTCAAATGCTGGGATTACAAGCATGCGCCACCACGCCTAGCTCTTCTATTCAGTTCTGACACTAATTCCTCATAGCACAAACTCCACAAGATTGCTTCCCATGTCAGACACCTTTCAGAGGGGCCATCAGCCAGCTTGACTACAGATTTTGGGGTTTCTATGTCCTTCTTCCATATTTGATAATTTGCTGGAATGATTTACAGAATTTGGGAAAGTGCTACCCTTCTGATTACTAGTTTACCATAAAATATACTAGGTGAACAGATACTAGCGCAAGGTCTGAAAGATTCACAAGTTCAGAAGCTAGGGGTCAGAATGCACCAGTCTCCATGATATAAGTTTGTGGACCAGCCAGGAAGCCCTCTGAACCTCCTTATTCAAAGTCCTTACTAAAGTGCAATTGATTAAATCATTGACCAGTGATTTAGTTCCCCATTACCAGAGGTTGGTGGGATTGACCTTGAAAGTTCCCAACCCTCTCAGCTAACCTAGTTTTTTCTCATGACCAGCTTTCATTCTGAAGCTAAATAATCACCTTGTTAGCACAATAGTACATGTCTATCTGGGTTTTCCAAATGTTTTTGAAGATTTGTGCCAGGAACTAGGGACAAAGATCAGATATGTATTATTTTTCTTATGATAATAGAGTCAAAATGATATTTTTAATGAGGATAATAAACTATTAGGACATTTCTACTTTAAACTGAACTTTGGAGTTGTTCATTTATGCATTATTTTGAATGGCTCTAGTGAGTTGTTATTAAACAATTAAATAAAACATAGAAGTGGCTTCTTGTATTTTTTTAAAAAGTTTATTTTAGCCTTCACTTAACTACTTTAAATTTCCAAATGTTTAAAATGAAGTATTATTTTGTAATGCTGATTTGGTGTTTGAACTTTATTTCTTATCTGCATATTCCCAAATGATTTGGGCATGTTTAAACAGTAAGTATAGTCTCTTTAAATATCATTGTGTGCGGGCCTGTTGTAATCCCAGTGTTTGGGAGACTGAGTCAGGAGGATCACAGGTTCGAGGCCAGCCTTAGCTACTTAGTGAGGCCCTCCGCAACTTAGTGAGACCCTGTTTCAAAATAAAGAATAAAAAATAGGGTTGGAGGTGTAGCTCGGAGGTAGAATGCCCCTGGATTCGATCCCTAGTACCGCAAAAAACAAAACAAACAAAAAACCATGGTGTTAATCTTAGCTTGCTTATCAAGCCATGTGTTTATTTCCATTCTTTGTATTCTTCAGAATGTGTAGTTAAATCCAACCTTCATAAGATGAAGCAGTATTAATAGCAGCAGAATAGTAATAATAGTGGTAATTACAGTAGCTACTATTTATGAAATGAACTGTTACATAATTACATTTATTCCTTAGAATAAAGAATGAAGATATCTTATTATCTCTGCTGAATATATGAAGAAACCAGGTTTCAGGAGTTAATTTTCTCATGGCTACACAGTAATAGAACAGTTAGTATTTAATTCCATATCTTACTCCAGAGATGTTTGCTTCCCCCTTTCTGTGCTGGATTCCAACAAAAAAATTCGTCAGAGCATTTTTCCATCTTTCTTTTTTCATTCATAATACATAATTTTGTGTATTTATTAAAACTTATTCTGTATTACTTTGTCTTCCTTTTATAATAGTCTCTCCTTTTCTGTGGGGTATGCATTCCAAGACCCTTGGCCAGTGCTTGAAACTGAGGTTAGTACTAAACCCTGTTTTTTTACTGTATGCTCTGTTGCTTTGCTGCACAGTAGCAGAGTTCATTTGTCCTTCCATGTTTGTGCCATGGTGCCTTGTTTGCATCACCACTCTTGTGCTTTGTGGACATTACTAAATACTAGGTTACCTGAGCACAAGCACTGTGATTCTTCCTCCTTTAATCTGATAACTAAGTTGGCCACTAAGTGATTAACAGGTGGGTCACATATACATCGTGGATATGCTGGAAGAAAGGCATAATAATTCACATTCCAGGCTGGTTGGAGTAGAATAGCATGTGATTTTTTTCATGCTACTAAGAATGGTGTGCAATTTAAAACTTATGAATTGTTTATTTCTGGAATTTTCCATTTAATCTTTAACTGAAACCATGGAAAGTGAAACTATGGATAAAGGGATTACTGTATACCTAGCAGTGCTTATTTCTTTGAAATTTCTAATGTTATTATAGCTACTATTAATATAAAGGATCATCCTATTCTATTTCTCTTGTTGATCACTTTTTTTTTTTTCTTTTTTTTTTTTTTAATTTTGTGGTGCTGGAGATTGAACCCAGGAGTGTGTCTACCACTGAGATACACCCCCAGGCCTATTTTATTTTTTTATTTTGGAACACAGTTTTGGTAAGTTGCTGTGTGCTGGCCTTAATCCTGACATCCTCCTGCCTCACCCTCCCAAGTACTGGTATTACAAGCATGTACCACCATGCTGAACTTTGTAGTTTTGATATGTTTTTCTCCTTCATTTTTCTTTTCTCTCTCTAGAACTTCTGTTATTACAATACTGGCTCTAGTCGACTGGTTTGTTAGCATTTCTTCTATTTGCTGGAATATTTATAGAAAATTTCCTTATTTTTACCTTCTAACTCCTGTGTTGCAATTTTTACTTTTACTTTCTTATAATTTGTCGAAGTCATTTCCATTCTTTGAGTATCTACTTTATAGGACCTTGCTTTTATTTCATGACTATAATACCCTTTTTTCAATTCTGATAATATTTATAGGTTATTTGGATTATTTCTTTGACTCCCAGCACCTCTTAGTGTTGTATTTTTCTATTTATTTATTCTCTCTTGTCACATTAGAGGCTTTCTATGAACATCTGATCATAGTTTTGTGTTTGTTCTTTTTAAAGATTGAAATTTTAGAGTGACAATTTTAAGCACCCGGCAAATTGTAAGTTTCTTGATTTGGGCTTCACTTTATTTATTTATTTTTTCCGGTACTGGGGATTGAACTCAGGGGCATTCTACCTCCGAGCTATACCCCCAGCCATATTTTTTATTCTTTATTTTTAAACAGGGTCTCACTAAGTTGCGGAGTGCCTCACTAGGTAGCTGAGGCTGGCCTCGAACATGGATCCTCCAGTTTGGGCTTCCCAAATGCTGGGATTATAAGCGTGAGCCACCACCCCCGGCTTGGGCTTCACTTTAGCCTGGTGAGGCAGAAAGCCACTTTTTCATTATGGGACTGCTATATTTCAGCATCTGCATTTTCTTTTTTTAAATTTAGTATCCCAGAAGAGAAATTTTCTTCAGTCTCCTATTGCGATTGCCCCTGTGCCTCTGGCTCTGTGTTCCTGTAGTTGAACAGTGGACTTGGGTTGAGGTGGGGTATTCTCTTTTCATTATGTAGATTTTCACGTAGTTACTCTGTTTTTAGGAGTATACTCACCTTTTTGTTCCTTCTGCTATCTTTATGCATCTAAAATGATACCTAGTATCCTATGTAGACTGCTGTTTAACTCAGCCTGCCCATGAGTGAGTGTTGGCCTGGCTGTGACAAATGAGGGAGGGAATCTTGAGGTTTTAGGAGGACCATGAGTTAGTCTTATTTTTCCATTGCTAACCCCTGCTTTCAGAGGGTTCCCCTTAATTCTTCAGTGTCTCTAGGTTCATGGCATCAGAATAGGCTTGCCCTTGCTCCCTCTCTGCCCCAATTGGCTTTAATATGTTTTTATTTTTATAATGTTTGTTAGTGTCCATAAGTTTTCCATCTTCCAAAATTTTGTTGCTGTCTCTTATTTCTTCCATTCTGTATGACCTTGTGGATTCACATCTTAAAAAAATCCTATTTGTTTATTTATTGATATAGAAGGCGCAGAGTTAATTACTAATGTTATGAGCACCCTATCTTAATTGGAAATATTTTGACCTTGTGTTATTTCTTTTTATAGGGTGCTTTAACTCTGCAGAAATTCTGATTGCTTAGATTCTTAACAGTTATATCCCTTTCCTCTTTGGTATCATTTTTAAGGTGATGAGTAATTTACTCTTTCATTTAAAGGAAATATTTTGCAGTCTTTTTAAAAATTACTGTTGAAACACACCTTTGTAACAACTAACATTATAATGGCATGTAAATAAAATTTAAGTTCTTTCTTCCCTAGTTATGTGATTCTGAGGCAAGCTTTAGTGTGGGTGATCATTGTTTTTATATTCATAAAAATATGTGCTTTTGAGTTGTAATAGAACAAGTGGAACAAATAATAGACCAGGAGAAAGTATTTATACTTCTTACATATTGACAGAGTTCTGTCTTGCCCTCATACCAATTGAAAGAAAAGAAATAACACTTAGAAAAAGAGACCAAAGATATGAAGTTAAGTCATAGAAGAGGAAATGTAAGTGGTCAACAAACTGAGGTGAAGATGTTCAATTTCATGGGCAGTCAAGGAATGCTGGTAGAAATAACAATGTGGAGAATTTATACATCAGTAATCTCTGAAGAGGCTGAAAGAAACCTGGCTTTGGTGTTGCTGGTAGAAGTTGCTAGGACCTTACACAGCACACAGTCTAGCAGGACTAAATTTGAAGTGTGTTTTTCTTTTTACTGATTTAAGAATCACTTCTACAGAAACAAAAGCACAAGCCTTTAAGAATGTTAGTATATAGCCTGGTGTGGTAGCACATGCTTATAATCCCAAGTACTTGGGAGGCTGAGACAGGAAAATTGCAGGTTCATAGCCAGCCTCAGCAATTTAGTGAGAATGCCCTCTGCAACTTAGTGAGACCTTGTTTAAAAATAAAGAATAAAAAATGGGGCTGGGAGCCAGGCGTGGTGGTGCACTCTTGTAATCCCAGTACTTAGGAGGCTGAGACGGGAGGATCTGGGTTTGCAGCTAGCCTCAGCTACTTAGTGAGGCCCTCTGCAACTTAGTGAGACTTTGTTTCAAAATAAAATAAAAATTAGGGCTGGGGGTATAGCTCAGAGGTAGAATGTTTCTGGGTTCAATCCCCCGTACTGAAAAAAAAAAAGTAATGTACCATTATTGGTAATGGCAAGAAAGAGACAAAAAACAAAAACACCAACAACCAGCTCAAAGCTTGGCACAGTGGCACACACCTAATAATACCAGTACTTGGGAGGCTGAGACAGGAGGAATTTTGAAGGTTCAAGGCTAGCTTCAGCAATTTAGTGAGACTTTCAGAAACTTAGTAAGACCTTGCTTCAAAATAAAAAAAAAAGTAAAAAGGGTTGGAGGTGTATACCTGGGTTCAATCCCTAGTTCCAAAGACATAAACAAACACTCCAGAAAGTTTAACATTTGACTAGGTCTCTGTCTAAATTAGGATTAGTAGAATTGGAAAACTTTCACTTTACGGATGAGTTTTATGAAGAAAAGCTAGTTACTACTCTTTTCTCATTTACCTATTCACGGATAAATCACATTGTTTTGTGGGTAGATAAAAATAGATATATAGGATTTATTATGGTTCTTCCAGATACTTTCTCTGATTCAGTGGCTACATAACTTGGTAATGCATCTTTATCATCTGTGCAAACTCCTTCCCACTCTTCATTGAATAAGCCATTAAAAATATATAAAGGTAGAACAGTATAACAAGTATGGGATTTTTTTTGTTGTTGTTGTTTTTTGGTGGTACTGAAGATGGAACCCAAGGGCATTCTCTCTCTGAACTATACCCCCAGCCCTGTTTTATTTTATTTATTTTTATTTTTTATTTTTGGTACTGGATATTGAGCCCAGAGGCTCTGAACTACATCCACAGCCCTATTTTATTTTAAACAGGGTCTCACTAAATTGGATAGGCTGTCTCAGACTCCCAAGTACTGAGATTACAAGTGTGGACCACTATTCCCAAGTAGAGTAGTAGAGGAATTTTAAACAATGTATTTACTAAGGCTCCATTAGACCTGCTGAATCAGAAATAAGAGTCAGAACTTGGAACCTATTCATAGTAAATCCACACACCAGTTCACCAGGAAGTTCTGATGTTAGCTGTGTTTGGGTATATTACATTATTGTTATAGGTGAATAGTCTAGTTCTACTAGATAAATGTCTCAAAACAAATGCTATATATATGACTTCTCTTGACTTATATTCATACCATATCTTTATTTAGATTTATTCTAACTTGAAGCTTTATTCTTAATTTTTACAACAAAATAAAACTTAAGTGTCACTTCATTAAAATGTACATCTTTTTTGGTTTGTTAATGTTTGCATATAAAATCAATGCTAAATGAATTTTTTTTAAAAGTAATGCTCTGCACTGCAGAACTTTTATCTAAATTACCTTTTCCAGACATTATCATTTTATGCCCTTTCTGGTAACTGCCTTTCAAGGTGGTTAATTTGATTTCTTCTATGTTTTATGCATGGAAATCAGTTTTACAAAAATGGAAATCGTGTAGTTTCTTACAACTGCAATTGTAAGATATGGGAAATCTGGAATGAACACTGATTTTGGAGACTCTTAGAAGCTCTTTTGTTTATTAGAAGAATAATAAAATACTTCCTATTGTTTATCCCTGATAGTTTACTTTTTCTTTGTGTTGCACTGGAGTACAGGTGGCTTATTGTTCAGAATGCTACTATAAAGACTATCAAATTAAAAAAAGTGACATACTTTTTTTTTTTTTGCGGTACTGGGGATTGAACTCAGGGGCATCTACCTCCGAGCTATACCCCCAGCCCTATTTTTTTTTTTATTCTTTATTTTGAAACCGAGTCTCACTAAGTTGCGGAGTGCCTCACTAAGTAGCTGAGGCTGGCGGCGAACCCGGATCCTCCGGTCTCAGCCTCCCGAATGCTGGGATTACAAGCGTGAGCCACCATGCCCGGCCGACATACTATTTGTTTTTAAAAAACTATAAGCTGTAAGATATTCTATGCCAAGATGAATTTTAAAAATTTCAGGTGGAAATTTTGTTTAGATGTCGCAGAAGTAATTGTTCTTTAAAATAGCTACTGAGCTGTGTGCTTCAGAGAAGATGCTTTCTCAGGTACAAATGACTGTGGCTTAAATAATAAGGATTTTTACTATCTGAAATGAGTTGAAGGAAGATGGGCTAATTCTGTAGCCCAACTGTTAGAATTCTGGATCATTTTCTTTTTGAAGATCATGGCCACAGACTGACTACGATGTCTAAGCATTGTATTTTTGTATAACAAAATCTAAAAGCAGGAAGGGAGAGTAGGACCTTCTCAACCAATCACTTTATTTATTTGAGTGGAAAATCTTTCCCTACAATCCCAGTAGCTTTACCTTATGTCCCATTAGCCAGAACTGGTTATATACCCATTCCTAAACTGTTACTGATAAAGAGAAATGAGATTCCCATGATTGTCTTAAAATAGTATTGGTGTAGCCCCTGGAACTGAAGGAAGGTCCCAACTATCTGATCTCAGTGATGTCTTATATTAAATAACAGTACTTTGTCATCACAGTAGGGGGAGGCTGATGGGTGGACATTCAGTAGCATGTGCTACACTAGTTACATTGTGACATTTTTCTTTGTGCTCTGTAATAGATATTCATGTGTAAAAACTGAAAGTATATTGGCCTTTAAAAGAGAAGCATTTCAAGCCGGGCGTGGTGGCGCACGCTTGTAATCCCAGTATTCGGGAGGCTGAGACTGGAGGATCCGGGTTCGCGGCCAGCCTCAGCTACCTAGTGAGGCACTCCTCAACTTAGTGAGACTTGGTTTCAAAATAAAGAATAAAAAATAGGGCTTGGGGGTATAGCTCGGAGGTAGAATGCCCCTGAGTTCAACCCCCAGTACCGCAAAAAAAAAAAAAAAAAAAAAAAAAGAAAAGCATTTCATTTGAGAGGCATGTTATCCTGTAAGTGCTACTTCATAATTGACATGGGGAACCAGTGTTGGCTTTTAATCCATTATCTGCTTACTGTACTTATTTTTGCCTTGTTTATAGTTCTTGCTTATTTTCCCTAATACTAAGTTTCAAAATTATATTACATGACTTTGATATAATAGCTTCTCATTCTTTTAAGTTAATTGATACTTGTTCTTCTAGGCGGATTCTCCACCGTTTTCCTGGTGCGAACTCATGGTGGAGTCCGATGTGCATTGAAGCGAATGTATGTCAATAACATGGCAGACCTCAACATTTGTAAAAGGGAAATTACAATTATGGTAAGTGAAAGAGTAATTTTGTTTTAGAAATGTGGAACATCTTCTTTCTTTCTCTTTATATTCCAATACTGAAGTAGATGGATTATATGGTAATTCTGTGTTTAACATTTTTTGTTGTTGTACTGGGGATTGAACCCACGGCCATACTCATGCTAGGCAAGTACTCTACCACTGAACTACATCTCCAGCTTTTTAAAATTTTATTTTGAGACAGGGTCACTAAGTTGCCCAGGCTGGCTTCTATTTTGCCATCCTCCTCCCTAGCTCTCCTGAGTATCTGGGATTATAGGTGTGTGCTACTGAACCTGGATCTGTATTTAACTTTTTGAGGAACTACCAAATGGTTTTCCACAGCATGGACTATTTCATGGACTATTCAGTCCATTTCATGGACTATTTTATGTTATTTCCAGCAATGTGTTTTTCCATGTCTTTGCCGATACTTTTTATTAATGTCAGTGCTATTTATATAAGCACAAAGAGTGGAATTTCTTTTTTTCTTTGGTTTTGGTACTGAAGACCAAACTCAGGACCTTGCACATGCTATACAAGTGAGCTACTGAGCAAGTGAGCAAGTAGCTATTGAGCTACATCTTCTGGCTTTATTTTAAACCTCATTATATGCTGATAACTATTTTGTGCTAGGAAAAAGGTTTCAGATTTGCTATTTTGTTACCCATGTTATTACTATGTTAATCTATGCTTTCTTTTTATAAATATTTTTTAGCTACTTGTTGATTTTTCAGTTCAAATTTAGTTAAAAGTACAATTATCCGTACATCTATGTAACAGCTATAAGGTATGTTGCAGGCAAAACAACTAGGAATATCTTGTAAATATGAGAGCTTAATTCCTTTATTTTTAAAGGTAAAAGTAAATATATAAAAGTTATGTTTTTTTATTCCTTGGTTTCAGCTATCTAGATTGTATACGTTGTTTGGGAGATTATTAGTTTTCAGTGAACCATTTTCATGGTTGCATTTAAAAACAAATATTTATTAATTATTTGTCTGTTAGAAAATGAAGTCATATGCATTGAAACCATAGAAGCTTTTGGCTGGTTGAAATATGTGAGATTCTATACTCATGCCTTATTTGCGTGTGTGTGTGTGTGTGTGTGTGTGTGTGGCACTGGGGATTGAATGCGGGGGAGACATGCCTTATTCTTACTTTCAGAAGTTCATTAAATATATTAATTTACTCTTCAAACCTATTGTGGCTGATACAAGTTTAATAGACAGGTGAATATTTAACAATTTTTAAAACTTGTTTCCTTTTTTATAGAAAGAGCTTTCTGGTCATAAAAATATCGTGGGTTATTTGGACTGTGCTGTTAATTCAATTAGTGATAATGTATGGGAAGTGCTTATCTTAATGGAATATTGTCGAGGTAAGTATCTGTTTGTATTTATATTACACTGAAAAATTCCCTTGCGTGGACTCCTAGGCATCTTGGTTTCTCCTAGGGCAGCTTTTACCTTATTGTGAATGCTTTTTATTGCATCTCAGCTTTAATTATCCAATGAGGAATGCTGTTAGAAAGATATTTGAACCGGGCCTGGTGGTGCATGCTTGTAATCCCAGCATTTGGGAGGCTGAGACTGGAGGATCCAGGTTCGTGGCCAGCCTCAGCTACTTAGTGAGGCCCTCTGAAACTTAGTGAGACTCTGTTTCAAAATAAATAAAAAATAGGGCTGGGGCTGTAACTAGAATGCCCCCAGTACCGCAAAAAGAAAAAAAAAAAAAAAAAAAAAGATATTTGAAACCTATTCATAGTTGCTGCAGCTATGATGTGAACATGTAAAAGGAGAACTAAGCATGTTTCTGGGTTTAAAACAGAACTAAGCATATAGAGTTGCACTTCTTGCTCTCTGTATAGTTCTTTTATAATCACACCAAGGAGAACATGATGCTTCAGAATCACTGTTAGATTTTTTTTTTTGGTACTTTACACTTTATAAACATACTAAATTCAACATTTAGAAGTTAATATGCCTTTTGATCTGTCTTTATCAACTTGTATCATATAGTCTTTTGGGTTCATTTATAAATACTTTTAAAAATTTTAATGTGTGGAAGGGGGACAATTAACCCATTTTCTACAAACTTAATTTAAAAAAGAAGTCAGGCTGTTTTTGGCAGTTTGGGTTCTAGGGAGCCCTGGTATATGTTTAGATTCTTATAAGACAGTTATGATTGTTAATTACAGTTTCAGGAATTCTTGTAGCTTCCTTGATGTTGGAGGGAGATGTGACAGGATGGTGGTGCTGGGTTCATTTATACTAGTCTCATAAAGTTGGAATGGCAGAGGAAAATTAAATGAATCAATGTTATAATATCTGTTATGATGTATTTGTAACTTATTTCCATATATAATATTAATTGATTTCTTATATTCTCTATTATGAAGCACTGTGATCTTTTTTTAGGACAGAAAGTCGATTTTTTTCGAACTATTTTCTTTAATTCGAGCATATATGGTGTTAATTCTTTTTTTTGTTTGTTTGTTTGTGGTACTGAGGCTTGAACCCAGAATCATTCTACCTTCAAGCTACACCTCCCAGCCTGATTTTTTAATTTTTTATTTGGAAACAGGGTTTCACTAGGTTGACGAGAGTCTCATTACTTGCTGAGGCTGTCCTCGAACCTGTGATCCTCTTATCTCAGCCTCTCAAGTACTGGGATTACAAGTGTGTGCCACCATGCCCGGCTATATGGTGTTAATTCTTATTTGGGTAGAGTTCACTAATAATGCTTGACTACTTGTAGCTATTTTTTAATTAAAAATTTGAACCAATACATAAAAACATAAAAATTATACATATTAGTGGAGGATCATGTCTTATTTTGATACATGTATACATTGTGGAATCAGGGTAAACATTTGTTTCTTCAAACATTTATTACTTCTTAATAGCAAAAAATTCAACATCCTTTCTTCTCGCTTTTTCTTTTATCACTTCTTTAGGCAAAAACACTCAATCCTTTCTTCTAGGATTGAATGCTGTATATGTTAAATATGCAGTACCTGTTGCTATCTGTAGTCACCCTGTTGTGGAACACCAGACTTCTTGTTCCTCTCTAACTGCAATTTACTATGCATTGGTCAGCTTTCCCCCATCCTTCCTTACTCTCTGTTCTCCTCAGCTGCTGGTAACTTCCATTCTACTCTCAACTTCTATGAGATAAACTGTTTTAGATTTCGTTTATAAGTGAGATATGTCTTTCTGTGCCTGACTTAATTAACTTATAACCATCTGCAGTTCCCTCCATGTTGTTTCAAATGACAGGATTTCCTTCTTTAGGGTTGAATGGTATTCCAGAGCGTTTTCTTTATCTTAGCTACTGTGAATAATGCTTCAATAAACATGGGAGTACAGATGTCTCTTTGATATAACTGGTTTCATTTCCTTTGTATGTATACCTAGGAATGGGATCAGATGGTAGCTCTATTTTTAATTTTTTGAGGCATTTCTGCCCTGTTTTCCATAATGGCTCTATTAACATATATTCCCACCAACAGTGAACAATGCTTCCCTTTCCTCCACATCCTCAAAGCACTTATTTTTAGTATTTTGATAAAACCATTTTTACTGGGGTGAGGTGATATCTCATTGAGGTTTTAATTTTCATTTCCTTGATGATTGTTGATGGTTAGCATTTTGTATGTACCTGTATGTCTTCTTTTGCTTCTGTTTCTATGTTAAGTTTCTCTGTTAGAGTACTGAATATTTTCTGAGTTGTCTTGAAGCTTGTTAAATGTCCTTAAAATAGTTCTTTAAAATTCTCCAACCAAGAGTTTGTCCATATTGGTTACTACCTAGTTGGTTTCTGGTACCTTACTTTGACTGTTAGGTGAGGTCATGGTTTTCTGAAAGTTCTTAATGTGTGATGTAGAATGTTTTCAGGACAACGAAGGATTAATTTTCATTCCAGTCTTGTATTGCTTTGTTTTTGCCTTTCCAGAACTCCAAGCAGACTACTTATTTTCTTAGCTTGTAGTCACTTTTGCTGTTTTTGCATTAGATATCACAAGTTGCTGAGAATCTCAATTGGTTTGCTGTCACTGTTGCAGCACTCGAGGGTGGTGTATGCCCAAATTTGTCTTAAATCAACAGTTGGTATATTAATAATTAACAGGGCATCCCATTCCCCGCATCCTCCCAAATTTCTGCCGAGGGTTGAGTTAGGCCCATATGCCTTGTCCACAGTCATTGGCCTGTGGTTGGGCACTGTGGGATTCTGCAGTTGGACAGAATCACTAGGGACCATACCCATGCTCTCATGCCTCACCTGTGCCACCAGTGCCACAAAGGTGCATCACAACTTGAGCTTACAGCTCAGTAAGGCCAACACTGCATAATAGGACCAAAGCCCATACTACATTGATCTGCCTACTGCTGAGGTAGACTTGTGGCAAAGACCACTACAACCAGCTACAGATGATGTTGCTGAAATTGAAGTATACTAGATAGGAGTTGTGTATCTCTCCCTGGCAACCAGGCTATTTCAGTGGCTCAGTCCTCTTACAGGCCTGGGAAAGGGGTATGCTAGTGTCTGCCCTATGTTTTAATCAGTTTAGCAGTGAGTTCCAAGGCACTGTCCTGTGCTAACTTCCCTGGCTTACCCTCAGAAAGTAGAGTCTTTTCCAGCTATAATGCCTGATGTTGGAATAGTGTTGATGAAGGTAGTCGGCTTGACCTCCAAGGCTGATGCTGTGCTGGATTGCACCTGATTCTAATAGCCTTCTAAGCCCACTTGAAGGTTGGCAGTGAGGCAGGCCAAAACTCGAGTGTATACCACTGGTGCACAGGTCTCTGCTTAAAGCCAGGTCAGATCTAGGGGCACTATCTGTTTGGATATAAAGGCCTTTGGTTTCTGCCTATTGCCAGATCTTACCATGCAGGTCCTGCCCTAAGCTCAAAAGCAAAGCCCTGTGATAGCTTTAGTGACCTGCTCCCCAGTGCATGGAGTGTTGTTTCTCAAGTTGGAAGAGAAGACAGTTACCTGCTTAAAGCATTTCCAGTAGCTCAGTCCCCAGATATTACCTTGGGAATAAAGGTGATTGGACTCTGCCTGGCACTGGATTTCATTGTGGCAGGTCTGGTACTATGTTTCACATCTAAGACCTGGACTTTTTCCCTTCTCCCTCCTCCAAGCAGGAAGCATCTTTCAGTGCACTGCTTGGGGATAGATGATGACTCAAGCAAGTCTCCTTCCTGGCTTCTTCAGTGCATCTTTTCTTTTTATTGTAATGAAATTGTGAAGGCAGTTTATGGTATGTGAGTTAAGTTGGTGTGTCTATGGGCAGAAGATTGCTGGGGTGTCTTACTTACCTACCACCTTGCCCTGTCTTTACTTGTAACTTTTCAAAGATAATTGATCAAGCACAGACATAATCCCAATGAGTTTTATTGTCACCTAGAAGATTTTATTTTACTTTTTGCCATTTTGGGTATTGAACCTAGGAGCCTTTTGTGCATGCTATGAAAGTGCTCTACCTCTGAGCTACTCCCCAGCCCACAGAACATTTAATTCCCCACTTAAAGGGGAATTAAATGAGCTTCAATTTTTAGGGGGGATTTTTAAATTTAAATTGGAATTACCTGTGTTGTATTTTGAGGAATATATTCTTTTGTTTAAAAAATTATTTTAGAAATATTTATCTGATACTTGAATCAGCAAGCTTTGTTTTATATGAATTTTACAATTTTTATCAAAATAATTTGTATATGTGGTTTAAAAAGTCAAATAATTCTGAGCTAGACATGGTGGCACACGCCACTAATCAGTTTTTGTGAGACTAAGACAGAAAGATAACAGGTTTGAGGCCATTACATGGCAACTTAATGAGAGCCCTATTCAAAATAAAAATCAAATAGGGTCAGGGTTTTAGTTCAGAGATAGAAACTCCCTGGGTTCAAACCCCTGCCCCTCACCCAGCCAAATAATTCTGTTAAGTTATAGATAGTTCAGCAGCCTCCTTCTCTATTCCTCTCCTCAAATGTAGTAACTTTAAAATACTTGATATGTTTCTTACGTTTTCTTTAATGTTTATTGACTTTTATGTTTTAGAGGACACAGAGAAAATGAAAGAGAAGGAACTTAGAAAATCTAGGGAAGTATGTGATTCTGAGAATGGGGAAGCTTTTAAAAGAAAGTTTGAGCTGGGCGTGGTGGTGCACCCTTGTAACCCCAGTACTTGGGAGGCTGAGACTGGAGGATCCCGGTTCGCAGCCAGCCTCAGCTACTTAGTGAGGCTCTCTGCAACTTAGTGAGACCCTGTTTCAAAAAAAGGAATAAAAAATAGGGCTGGGGGTGCAGCTCAGAGGTAGAATGCCCCTGGGTTTAATTCCCAGCACCACACACACACACACACACACACACACACACACACACACACACACAAAAGTTTGATAGTGCTATTTCTGATTTTAAGTTTTAGATATTGTCTTTAAGATAAGATGAGGATTTACTTCTAGTGTAAATCCTCATCTTTTTGACTAAATTAGCATTTTAATAATTTCATTTGTCAATTATTGTTGAGCTGTAGTAGTCTGTAATTCTATTTCTTTTCTTGTACAACCTGTTTTCCCTGGAGTTAACAACCACCTCGCCCCTCCCCTTCCCCCCTTCTCCCCTTCTGTCCTTTCTTCTTTCTATCTTGTACTAGGAATTGAACCCAGTGGCTTATTACCTCTGAGCTAAACCTCCAGCCCTATTTTTATCTGGAAACAGGAAATAGGATTTCACTAAGTTGCCAAGGATGGCCTTGAATCTATCTTTCTGTTTCAGCTTCCCAAGTATTGGAATTACAGACTTGGGACACAGTGCCTGGCTTTGATTTTCAACTTGCTTAATTTTAATTTTAAATACTTTCTTTGTTGTTTTAATGTACTTTTGTTAAAATATACCTTGTTCTTGTCTTAGGTGCAAATCTTTTGTTTTCTGTGGATTTAAATTTCAGTTCTTAAAAATATTTTTTCTTTTCCTTGTGTTTTTATTCTTCTGAATTCTTTCCTATTGTTATTATGCTTTCTTTATTATGCAAGAAGTTTTCTTGAAATGTTTCACCAGCTAAGTTTACTACATGTATTACAGATCAGAATGTGCCCTCTGAATAAGCAATTATATTGTAAGAGAAGGAACCCAAAAGTCCTGAACTGAGTATACTCTGTTCCTTTTCTCAGATGAATCAATCAGATAAGTTCGTTTCTCTCATGGGAAAGAAGTGTGTTGGAGGAGCAGAGAATAGGAGAATAAATACTTTTCCCTTACTTCCTTTTTTTCCCCCCCCTTGTGCTGGTGATCAAACTCAGGGTCTGGCACATATTATGCATGCTTTCTACCACTGAGCTACATTTTCCACCCACTCCCCTTACTTTTTTTTTAAACAAAAGCCAATTGTATGTTAAGAATCAGGGCACTTTTGTAAGGGAACCAGTGTAATATATATATATATATATATATATATATATATATATATATATATATATATATATCCATATATATTTCAGGTGCACTGGTTTTGATTTTGTAGGAATAAGACTATATAGAAAGTAGAAGAATGTATTATATACTCATAAACTCTGAAATGGTTTTAGGTATCCAGGTATCCAGTATTTATAATAATTTCTTATGAAATGCAATCTGTATTTTGTCTCTGCAAATTCATGATTTGGTACTGATTAATTTTTAAATTTTCTGATATACACAGAAAGATTATGTATTGTAGGCACTAGACTTTCAGAAATCAGCATTGATATTTTGAATGCATTTGTATTGTTCTATGAATAATTTATGAATGCATTATGAAAATTTATGAAATTCTAAATTTCTATTTTTAGGAGATATTCTGCTTACATTCCTATGAATTATGTATTGGTTAGTTTTTGCTTAATAACAAAATATCCCAGAACTCAATAGTATAAAGCAACAGTCATTTTTTATTATTGCTTGTGTACCTGTGGGGAGCTGCCTTTTTTAGGGGGGGGGGGGGACTGGTGACTGAACCCAGGGGCACTCCACCTCCTTGTAGCTAACCCCTTAGCCCTTTTTGTTTGTAAATTTTGAAACAGAGTCTTGCTAAATTGCTGAGGGTCACCTTGAACCTGCACTCTTGTTTCAGCCTCCCAAGTACTGGGATTGCAGGCATGCACCATCTCACCTGGCTTGGGGTAGTGAATAGCTGCTTTGGATTGAGCTTGGTGAGGTGGCACTGATTTTGGCTGGTTTTGGTTGGTTAGCTGGAATTAGTTGGAGTAGTTTCATTTCACTTGTCCTCCACCTTTTCCTGGTACTAGCATGTTATACTGGGATTGATTTTTCTCAAGATGAGATGGTAAAACATGAGAGGGAATTCAGAAGCATATGAGACCTCTTAAGGCCCAGCACTGGCACACTGCTACTTTTGCTTTTTTTATTTGGTCGAAGCAAATCACATGAAAGCCCACATGACTGAACAAGAAATGTTCTCTATTTTATTTTGGGAGGAACTACAAAGTTACATGACAAAAGGTGTTGAGAAGGGAAGATTGAAGATTTAAGGTCAATGATGCAATCTGGTACAGTTAGCCAGCCCAAATGTCCATCAGTAGATGAATGGATTACAAAACTATAGGATATGTACAAAATGGAATTTTACTTAGCCATAAAGAAGAACAAAAGCATGTCATTTGCAGGGAAATGGATGGAATTGGAGAACATTATGCTAAGTGAGATTAGTCAGTCACAAAAAGTGAAAAGTTGAATGTTCTCCCTAATATGCGGAAGCTAGGGAGAAAACAGGACATAGGAGGTACTACAGACAAAAGAGGGAAACCTTAGATAAGTGAAGAAGGCGAACAAACTGAGGGAGATAGGAGGGAAAAGAGGGAAACACCTCAATGGACATGATGTACATTCACAAACTTATTAAAGTCAATCATTTTGCTGAGCACTGGAGAGAGGGAGGGAAGGATTAGGGTAGGAATGGGGGGAGGGCTAAATGAATGCTGTGTGCATATATGCTTCTAACACCCTGAACTTCATCAAGATGTATGATTACAGTGCACCAATAAAAAAAATTGAATAATCTTTTAAAAGAGTCATTAAAATTTAAATGGAATAATAGGTTGTGCTTGATAGTTTAAGTATATTCAGATATGAAGGCTGTGTATAACTTTAAGAGGTTAGAAAAATGTTGCATTTTTTATTTTAATAATGAAGTTCTGAAATATAATTTTAATTATCACTGGGGACTTAGTTAATGTGATTCAGGATTTCTATTCCAAAGATCTCTATTCAGAAGAAAGGAATTTAGCATTTGTTTACAGATTATTCTGCTCATTACAATATTATTACAGGTGGAATGAGTTTAAGGGAATGATTTCTTTGGTTGTGAAGCAATATTTCAAGGATGTGTATGAACACTAAGAAACCATTTTTCTTTCCATTTAACTTTTAGTTTAAGCAGGTTTTCTCTAGTTTAACATTAGAAATCTATTAGGGATCTGCCAAATAGGAGAACAGAGGAAGTTGCTGCCCAGTCACATGTCTCTCAGTTTTCTGAGATGACCGAAGTAAGTTACCCTGGAGTTTTCTGAAAGTCAGGGATTCATAGGTGACTTTTTTTTTCTGTTTTAAAATTCTAAGAGAAAAACAAATATTTCAGCAAAGACAAGAGATTGCTGTGTAGATAGTAGTAATAAAGGCAACAAGTAGGCATGCACCTTCATATGGATTTCAAAGTAGCAAGCATTTATTCAGTCTTGTTAAAGAAAGTTTCAAGTTATTATAAGTTTTATACTTTTTTAAATACTCAAATTTGGTTTTTATTTGAATGTTTTCTTTATGAATCACATATTTACATGCATTCTTAAAATATAATTATGGTTAACTTTCTTAATAATTAAGAATATTTATTATTAATCTTTCAACTATTGTAGTAGATTATGCAATATTTTTCTCAGGGCTCAGTGGTATATCTGATTATTTGATTTTAATAAATTCCTCTGGCCCATTATTTCTTACCTGAATTACAGCATTAGAATCTTAGCTCATTTGTTCATTTCTACTCTTGATGCTCCTACCCCATAATCAATGATATCTTTGAAAAAGTCAGATCAGGAAGTTTCTTTAGCTTTTAAGATGAAATACAAATCTGGCTAATCCCTATCTGCCTTATCAGTCACATCTCACCTGTCTTTTCTGCTTCCTAGACCATATCAGCATTGAATTTTTAAAAGTTATTCATAGTCATCAAATTCTTTCCCAAACCAGAGCTATTTTTACACAAGACTCACTCTCACTAGCATAGCATTCTCCAAAGCTCTGCCTCATTAATTCACAATTATCCTTTAGTCTCAACATAAATATCACTTCCTTAGATGAACCTCATCTGACACCCTCTCTTTCCATCCTCCTTCACCAATTTAAATTCAAATTTCCTATATTAAGTTTTCTCATGCTTTTGTTATATATGACTATGTATTTGTGTGATTGTTTCTACCTTTAAACCATAAATTCTATAATAATAGAAACCTTACTTTTGTTCACTGTTTACCCAGTAAGTGGCACAGTGTTGAATTTCCATTGCTTCACATCTACTGTGTCATCAAGTATAAGGGTAACTGAAATTTCAGAGATGTTAAAATATGGTCAGTAGTATTAACAGGATATTATCATAAGATGTTCTGATCTTAGAGATGTAAAATAGGAAAAATGTTTTGAATAAATATGATATAATAAGCATTCTTACATGAGAATTATGAAGCCATTTTCTCCTACCTG
Organism: Graphiurus murinus; assembly: GCA_004027655.1. Lineage (NCBI taxonomy): Eukaryota > Metazoa > Chordata > Mammalia > Rodentia > Gliridae > Graphiurus > Graphiurus murinus. Next base: position 160,534 of record PVLC010000208.1, on the reverse strand, counting down.
AGACCATAAAGAATTTCTTAATTTTTTGTTTGTGATAGACTTCATTTATTAAAAATATGTCTTCTCAATTTCCCTTTTGCCCAGCTGGACAGGTAGTGAATCAGATGAATAAGAAGCTGCAGACGGGTTTTACAGAACCAGAAGTTTTACAGATATTCTGTGATACCTGTGAAGCTGTTGCAAGGTTACATCAGTGTAAAACTCCAATAATTCACCGGGATCTGAAGGTTAGAACTTTAGCATACCTACAAATTGAGTAATCTGTTCTAGGTTTTGGAGTTAAAGTGGTGTTGGGCTGTTCTCATCTAAACTAGTTTTTTATTATTATTGTTATGTTTGTAGTGCTGGGAATTGAACCCTGGGCCTTGCACATGCTAAGCAAGCACTCTCTACCACTGAACTACATCCCTGTCTCTAAACTAGGTTTTATTACTAGCATTGAGATTGGTCTCTCTGTCTCCTCCTACATTTCCTGAGTTCCTGTCAAGACCCAACTGTAGATTTCAAATTGTGCTTTATTTGAACCCGAGGATATTTAACATGGCTGTAGATTCTTATCATAGGTAGGGATTTTGTGCCTGTTTTTCATGTATATTTCGCACTGTAGTTTCATTTGAACAAAAATGTGTCACTGACATACATGGAGCATCCTCCAAACTGTTCTTTTTAGTTCATTATTCCTCTTATTTTTTGTAGTCCTTTTTAGGCATCAGGGTGTTTTCAAGACTTGAGGAGACTGTAAATGGTTCTCTTTTACCATTTATTTATAAGATACTATAGTTTTCTATGATTTTTTTTAATACCACTTCATCTTACCTTCTTGTGGGCTCTTGACCTCTTGTATTTGGTACTCACATGTTAAATTGGAAAAAGTCCCCCAAAGGAATTGAACATTCCTGGTGTTACATTACTAGAGATATTACTTAGAACTATGTCTTCTTTGATGCCCACAAACACAAAGATTTCAAAAGTAACTCTTCCTGAGTTAGATGTGCAGCTCAGTGGTAGAGCACTTGATAGCATGTGTGAGGCCCTGGGCTTGATCTCCAGCACTGAAGGAAAAAAAAAAAAAAAAGAAAAAAGAAAAAGAGATCTCCCTAATTTGCATTAGGCCTTCAGGTTTCTATGGTTACCCTTTTCTCTTTTAAGTCTACTCAGATTTACCTTTTCAGTGAGTCCTATGCTGAACTACATTCTTTATAATTGAAACCTAATGTTCTTAATATCTATCCTAATTATCCTGTATAATTTACTTATGTTTTATTCTTATTTTTTATTGTCTGTTCTCTCCCACTATAATGTGAGCTCCATGAGAAAAGGGATTTTTTTTTTTCTTTTTAGTGGTGTATCTAGAGCATTTAGAACAGTGTCTGGTACATAGTATAATCTCACTATTTAATGAATGAATGAATCCCTGTTCTGACTAATTTATATACCGTTTTATGAAAGATGATTATAAAATGCTGTTAAGATAAAAGGGAACAGATGTTACTTCGAATGATAATACAAGAAATATAAAGGCAATATTGAAATGCATGACATCATATCCCTGCCCCTTAATTTGGATACCTAGTATAGTTTATCTTAGTGTTTTTGAATATGCAACTTTTACATATCCTCTAGTAATTTGGCTTGATTTTTTGTGTTATTATAGCTCATTAGCTTTTTGCATACAAGTTGATATTTTCAGCTGAGTTCTTGATTTAAAATTCAGAGGACATTAAACTGCATAATTTTGTATAGTCCATATTATATATGCTTAGTTCTTTTTATATGTGTAAATTTATACAAACATGCATTTGTTTTAAATAGATTTCTTGTACGATTCTTTATTATATGCATATCTTTTAAAAAGTTGACTAAAGTGAAATATAGAAGGAAAATAATAAACTAGTATGAATATTTTGACAAAATTTAAAGAAATGAGTTACTCATGTAAGACTGTATCATGAAATAAAATTATTGTGAGAAAGTAGTAATAGTAATTTATGAGTGCTTACTGTATTCTAGACACTGTTCCAAATACTTTGTATATTTTAATTCATCTAATAACAACAATCCCATGTATACTTGTCTTCCCCATTTTGTAGACAGGAAAACTAAAGTACAAGAGTGATTAAAAAGATTGTCCAAGGGGATCATGCTAGTAAGTAGCTGGTTGAGCTAGTAGTCAAGAAAGTGTAGCTGGGCATAGAAGTGCACTCCTCTAATTCCAGTACTTGGGAGACTGAGACAGGAGGATCCAGATTTGAGGCTAACCTCAGCAACTTAGACCCTGTTGCAAGAAAAAAATAAGAAGGGCTGGGGTGTAGTTCATTGCTCATGGGTCCAATCCCCAGTACAAACAGAGGAAAACAAAACAAAAAACAGTGTATATATAATTTATTTTAGTTACTACACCTGTGATCTCCATTTTAAGCCATAAAGCCAAATTTGTGCTTGCCACAAGTAGAAATTTCTGCATCTCACCACATTGGATGGGTAGTAGTCAAAATGCAGGTGCACTAAAAGTATTGTATAAAATTACGGTCAGACTATATGTATAAGAAATATATGAAGCATAAATGGATATTGTTCTTAGACTTCAGTCCTATCCCCAATATTTATCATATGCAAATACTCCAAAAAAATATCAAAATCTGAGACTTGTCTGGTCTCAAGCATTTTGGATAAGGATATTCAACTTTTAGGAGTTAGAGATAGTATTTACATTTTTTTCAATACTGCTTGTCTGTAGGTAGGCTGAAGTATCAGAAAAGGAGAAAAATTGAAGTGCAGTAAAGGAGAGAAGCTGAACTTGGTCTTTTCTTTGTACAAGCAGTTTGGGAGAAAGAGAAGGGTTTTTTGACTCCTATACAAACCATCCTGAGTTGGAGGAAGTACTTCATTGTTTTTAGTAAGAAAAGTTATAGACAGTAAAGTATATTCTTGGTCTGGTTCATTTGTCCTTTACTGTAATTTGAAGTATCTTTTATATTTCCATATACATATACATTGTTTGTGTGAGAAAGATTACAGACCCTCCAATGTGAAAGAATTAAAAAAAAAGCAATTTTAACTGAAAATATTAATTATTGATTTTCTTTTCTTAAGGTAGAAAATATTTTGTTAAACGATGGCGGAAATTATGTACTTTGTGACTTTGGCAGTGCCACTAATAAATTTCTTAATCCTCAAAAAGAAGGAGTTAATGTAGTAGAAGAAGAAATTAAAAAGTAAGTATTTGCCATTATGTATTTTTGGTTAACTTGAGTGTGTGGCCAGCTGTGTTAATAGATTTCGTCAGATTGTTTCTAGGCCACAGTCTTTATTCAGACATAAATTACGTATTTTGCTATGGATGCAAATATTTTTTCTATGTTGTGAACAGATTTATAAAGAAACACAAAATAAGATGTAGTGATTAGTGGGATCACTAAAGGAAATTTTAAGTGATTATTAAGTTCAGCTAAATGTGTTTGTTTTTACTAATACTGAGCAATGTGTTAAGAAAAAGTTAATTTGAAAACATAAAAGTTCCTCTATTTAATGTAAGAGGACTGACTTGTTTGTATGCAGTGAAAACTGTATGTGCATTAAGACATATCAAGACACTTATTTTGTAATGATGTATTGAAAAGCTTTCTGGTGGACTATTTCATACATACTTTATGCTTTCTGAATCTTTTAACTGATTACTAGAGTACCGATGAAGGCCTTTTCTAACTTTTCTGTTTTCTTGTTATAGAAAATGGAACTGTTTGTTTTAGGTTACCTTAATAAATGACACAAAAGCAGAAAGGTCTGTCAGCATAAGTTTCGAAGTAGTTGCCATTTCTAAATTGTCTTATATCCTCACAAATTCTTAATTATTTAAGACTATCTAGGATCTATTATTTGTACTGAAGTATTTTAAAATAGTTCAAACAGATATTACTCTGGCTCATATGCATATTGTGGGTTTCTAGACTACACATTCCTACTCAGTAAACTTAGTGATGATCATATTAGATCCATAAAAACAAACACCTTAGTAAATATGTAAATATCCCCTAAAATACAAGAATAATAAAATATTGAATTGGCTTCTTGGGACATATGTATATCTGTATAATTAAGATTTTTTTATTCAGATTTTTAGGATTCCACTCAAATATCTCTAACTTACTAGATATTTTATTTTTTGCTGAGGTATATATAGTTAGGATTCAGCTCCTTGTGCTGATGATTCAGTTTTGTGATGAATGGAAGTTCATAGAGTTCTTATGCATTGTGGCTTAGTTGAGGAGTTAATGGACTAACCATACATTCAGTTAACAAGTATTTATTCAGGGCCAGCACTGTTTGTTACTGACATACAGTAACAAAAATTCTGTCATTGTGCAGATAATATTCTGGTTTCTTAGGTCATTCCTCTGTAGAAATGTCATTCAATCTGTCTCACCAATGAAGGTATTTGGAAAAGGTAGGATGGTAGAAACTTTTGAGATGCTTTTTGTAAAATAAAATGCATAAATACTCAAAGTGAATCTTGTCATGATATAGGCAGTCAGTCCACATTCTGATAATTTATGTCATGAGATTTGAGCACTCTTATGAAAACATTCTGTTCATAATGGATTTGGGGTTTTTATGTTAGCAAACATTTATTTACAGTATCTTTTATTCCAGGTGGCTTATGTTGGCAGTTTATTAGCAATATACTTAGTGCACATAGTTAGAATTGTGACAACTGGATTACCTTTAAAACAGCAGGTAGAAAACTCAGGAGATTTACTGCTGTGTGCAGGGAAGTGTATTAGCAGCCATACACACAAACTCCTTTGTAAACAAACATCTTTGAGAAGGTAGATGTTTTATTTTTAATGAATTAGAATTTTTTTTCCTGTTTTTTTTTTGTTTGTTTGTTTTTTTGCGGTACTGGGGATTGAACCCAGGGGCATTCTGCCTCCGAGCTATATCCCCAGTCCTATTTTTATTCTTTATTTTGAAACAGGGTATCACTAAGCTGCGGAGAGCCTCACTAAGTAGCTGAGGCTGGCCGCAAACTTGGATTCTCTGGTCTCAGCCTCCCAAGTACGGGGATTACAAGCGTGCGCCATCACACCCAGCTGAACTAGAATGTTTTTATAAGGAGACTCTTATAGTTAAATTATTTCACATAAGAAATTCAAGGAAATTATTTTCAATACATTGTCATTACTTAAGATATTTATAGTAAAGAAAATTAAGGTGTATCATTAGAGATGCTATTTACTTATTGAATAAAAAAATCTGTAGATACTTTGTGTTGTTTAATCCTTGATCAGTTTTTAATGAACTTTAAAAGATAGTTTTGTTTCTATACAATGCTATTGAACCTAAAAGCTTTTTTGTAGTATTTCATAGGGAAACAATGTATTATCTGTCTTTTTAATTTTATTTTTTAATATTTCTACTCCATTTCACCCATTTATTGCCAGGTATACGACTCTATCGTATAGAGCCCCTGAAATGATCAATCTTTATGGAGGGAAAACCATCACCACCAAGGCTGATATCTGGGTAAGGCCAAGAAACATTGAAATTTGCTGTAACTGAATAAAATCTGTGAGTTCAGTTTCTCCGTGCTTACTAAAAGACATTTCCTACTAAGTAGAAAAGAGTGATATGCAGGAGAGCTTCTTAATTGGGAGAGGAAAAAATACTAGAATGTTTTTATCTTCTCAATCCCGAATCCATAAAATGTTTACCACAGTAGTTTTGTTTATATATGGTTAACCAGTTTTTTTGATTGAGTGGAATTTTTAGTTGATCATAATACAGAAACTGTGGATATAACTCTTAAGTAATTATAGGGTAATTGTTCTGAGTATTTCAGAATCTTTTTAATGAAAGTTGACATACTTTTTTTTGCTAATTTTAGACATTTTCAAATTGTACAAAATTATCCAATAGTTAGTATACAATTATGTCGGCAATACTGAATTTGGCCTTACTATCTAAAAATTAGCAAATAAGCTTTCCCTGTTGGATTTTCCTTACACATCTACTTAGGCAAGCATGAGTGACAAGTACACAAACTTCTATAACTACTGTAGAGATGGGCTTGGGATGTAGCTCAGTGCTTGCCTAGCATGCACAAGGCACTAGGTTCAATCCCAAGCACAGCATTTAATTCCTCCTGTCCCCCAGGCTTAATGGCACACACTTGTAATCCCAGTACTTGGGAAGTTGAGACAGGAGGATCCCAAGTTCAAGGCCAGCCTCAGCAACTTAGTGAGACACTGTTTCAAAATACAAATAAGATAATCAAATGAAATACAACGGGCTGGAAGTGTAGCTGGCAGTGTAGGTAGAATGCCCTTGGGTTCAATTACCACTTCCACAAAAGCTCTGAAAATGGCAATATATTTTAAAAAAACATTAGTATTATTCAATTATTAACAAAACTATACCAGTTTAATATGGTTACAAAAGATTTCATTTTTTTCCTATGGAAGGTATTTTCAGTGCATATGCAGCAAGCTCCCTTACCAGCACTAAAAAGAGATATTAAAGGTATAATATTTGTATTAAATGACATCTTTCTTTTCACCATCCAGATGACAGTCAAAGCAAATGAGACCTCTACTTTAGCAAGTTTTATATTGTCAATAAAACCTTTAGTAATTTCTCTTGTATTAGAGTAAATATTGCTGGGGTTCCCAGATAATTATGGTAATGCTAGCATACTGTACAAATGTGAATCTAAATTCTCTGCTTTGCATCACATGAACACATTGAGATATCCTAATTGTTTCATATCAAAGGCATTTCTATTTCTATCCATTTGATACAATAAGAATTATACATGAAACAGGAGGGAACAAGTGACCTAATTTTGAATGCTGACTAGCACACCATCATCAGTTTTCTTTGTTAAAAAGTAACATGAAGGATCTTTTACTGAATTTTCTAATACTTAATAAAGTCAGAATCCTAGATCTCAGGATAAAATTAACCTACAATGGAAGTTCCAAGTGAATTTTTTTTTTTTTGGTAAAATATGAAGTGCTAAATGAATACTTTAACCTGAATATTATAATTTTCTGAATCAGTACCATCCTAAAGTAAGATTAAAAATATAATTCTTGACCAATTTGAATATATTTTCTATATTCTTGAACTCACACCTAAAATTAGTATTACTCAATTATTAACAAAACTGTACCAGTTTAATATGGTTAAAAAAAGATTTAGTTTTTTTCATGTTTCATGGATGACCACTGAGTTTTGATGATATTCATGCTTTTTGTTTTACAGGCCCTGGGATGTTTATTGTATAAACTTTGTTTCTTCACTCTTCCTTTTGGTGAGAGTCAGGTTGCTATCTGTGATGGCAGCTTCACCGTCCCAGACAATTCTCGGTATTCACATAACATACATTGCTTAATAAGTAAGTACATGGAAAAATAAATGAAAAAATTTTATAAGATACTATGTATGAATCCTGCTATTTACATTCCTTTGCTTAACCTAGTCTTTTTAATTTCACATATTATAATTGTATATAATTTCACAATTTTTTGAAACTATATAGTAAAGAAAAACATTTAAAATATGTTGATGTGATTTTTATGGGGGTGAAAGCAGCATAATTACTGATTAATACAATAATATTTTTTTAAGCTCTCAGACAAGATTTAGTAGCACACAGCAGAAATTATAATTAAGGCACCATAATTTCTGAGAGTACTTCAAGCATACAACATTTAATTATTTACTTTATATATTTTTGAAACCAAATATCCAGAGCAATTGTTTCTTTAGATCAAACCATTTGCTAATTGTTGATTTTTCTACCTTTAAACATATCTATACTTTATTAATGTGGAGATAAATACAAAGCAACCAAGTAATATCAGAAGGGATAGTCTGGTAGGCCCTCCATTCTACAAGAATACTTCAATTTTCTTCCTTTCCTTCTTTAACACCTTTTCTTCCTTTTACATAGTTACTGTAATTTAACATTTAATATATGTACATGGTAAAATTTTGGAAAAAGATTATCTGAGGAGAAAGAAACCATCAGATACTAAAATATATACTAAAAAGCTGCTGTATTTAAATAGTACCTCTCAGCACTAGTTTGAATTGTCTTTAGCATTTCTGCTTTGTTCTTTGCATTTCAAGTTATTCCTGTTTTAGCCTCTAGCTCAGTGGCATAGAAAAAGACCAGTTTAAATATGTTTGATGTTTGTGTGACACAGATAGCAGTTCGACTCAGTGGAGAAAAATAGATGGAAATAGAAAAATTTCGTAACCATTTTTGGGTAAAAAATAAATCTGGATTTGTTCTTCATTCTTTGTGTAGAATTCCATATAAATAAAACATATGTAAAAAATAAAACAAATGTACTTGAAGAAAATAGGTATTAATTCATTTATAAAACTAGAATGCAGAATTTATTAAACTAGGCAATTAATTCCAGGTACTAGAAAACATTAACCCATGGACATGTAATTTTAAAACTTTAGTAAGTTCTCCAAACTCAGAACACTAGCAGAATCAAATGATAAGTTGGAATTATTTTTTGTTACTAATTTGACAAATGACTAATTTTTATATTTTATGAAACTTGTGCAAATCCAAAAGAAGAGTAGCCAGGTGAGGTGGCTCACGCCTGTTATCCCACAGACATGGGAGGCTGAGGCAGGAGGGTTGCAAGTTCAAGATCATCCTTAGCACCTTAGTGAGAATCCATCTCAAAATAAAAAATAAAAGGAGTTGGACATTATAGCTCCGTGGTAAAGTGCCCTTGGGTTGAATTCCTAATACTGAAGAAAAGGAAAGGAACGGGAAGATAAGAAAAATATTCAAAAGAAAAAGGAGCTTAAAGAAAACCGGTCAAACTTATTTAAAACACAATTACTTCTTTAATGTTGATTTCTTATACATAATGGAAATTGCAGAATTATGTCAATTTAACACAAAAATTAATTTCATCTTATGGAAGGGTGTTTCTTAGGCAAGGGAATCTGGAATAGTGAGGTGAGAAAGGTTGTATAGCTTTCATAGGAAAGGAGGAAATAGCCAAAGGTTGGCTGTTGCTCTGCTGGCATGAGCACTTTTAGCTCTGTTTTGAGAACATTAAATATGAGTGCATGTACTTGGGCTTTTCTCCCCAGAGAGTGCTACCTCTGTTTCACGTGACTGTCTACATCTGAATGTCCACTTGCTTAATAAAGCCTATGGCTTTTATCTTCATTGGTCTAGCACCTGTCAGGACCATTATGATTAGCTTTATATCCTTGTCACATTCTCCAGCTGAGTTGAGCTACCTGTCTGGGCAGTCCAAGTTACTTTCTTAGGTACTGATTAATATTATCTGTCAGTCTTCTAGTGATAAAGTTGTATAGTTTTTAAATGGCCCACTCCAACTGTTTTTCCTATAAGTTCCTTTATTTTTAGTATTCCATTTTGTAAAATGTGAATTTTTTTTTTTTTTTTTCGGTCCTGGGGATTGAACTCCTCAGGGGCTTTCTATCTCCAAGCTATACCCCCAGACCTATTTTTTAGTCTTTTTTTTTTTTTTTTTTTTGGTACTGGGGATTAAACTCAGGAGCATTCTACCTCCGAGCTATACCCCCAGCCCTATTTTTTATTCTTTATTTTGAAACAGGGTCTCACTAAGTTGTGGAGTGCCTCACTAGTTATCTGAGGCTGGCCGAAAACCCAGATCCTCCGGTCTCAGCCTCCCAAATGCTGGGATTACAAGCGTGCGCCACCACGCCTGGCTGTGAATATTTTTTGAAAGAGCAAATATACCTTTAGAGTATTTGAATAAAGATTACACCCTTAACCTTTTCTATCTTATCTAGTTGTTTTTCCACTCCATTGTCCAAAGTTTAAGGCATCAAAAACATTAAAGAACTACTATTAATCGGAATGCTCAAAGAATAGATTGAGGAATGTAGCTATTATTTGTTCTAGATAATTGAATATTAACTAACCTTTTATTGCAGTCTTTTTTATAAATCATTGTAGTTATAACACTATTTTGTTGCTAAGTATAATGTTTTGGTAATAATTGAACTTAGGATTTTTATTTGGGATCTTGCAATATCTTAAGAGTCTCTGAATGTTCTCACTGAACAGTACTAAATGAAAGAATGGGTAGTTTACACATTGATATGTGAATTAACTAGTAAATACTAATTAAATCTTATTATTATTATTTTTTGTTGAAGTCCCCCCCTTCCCATGTATGTATTTGTTAATGGGAAAGTGGACATGATTAATAATACTGATAATTTTAGGCTCTAATTGGGCTTTAGTTAATTGATACTTTATGGTGCTTCAAAGCTTCCTTTTTTATTAAATGTGCATATTTTAGTTTTTATCATTTCTAATATAAATTTGACTGCCAAATAAAATAAAAGCATTCAAGTATATCTAGAATTATAACCTAATATTTTATCTTCTGTCAAAGGGTATGATGGACTTTATTTTTAATATATTATTTTGAGCCAGGAGTGGTGGCACATACTTGTAATCTCAGTACTTGGGAGGTTGAAACTGGAGGATCTGAGTTCTCGGCCAGCCTCACTGCTTAGTGAGGACCTCTGCAACTTAGTGAGACCCTGTTTCAAAATAAAGAATAAAAAATAGGACTGGGGGTGTAGCTTGGAGTTAGAATGCCCGGGTTCAGTCCCTAGTACTGCAAAAAATATAAATTAAAAAAATATATTATCTTGAGTAATAGAAACTTAATAAAGTAGAGCTTTTTAAAACCAGAGCATAGTTATCTATCTGTAATATTTTTAGAAAACATTTGAATTCTTTGCAGTTCTGTTCTTTATTTCTTTCACATGTGGCCTTGCCTATCTCCTCTCATCCTATTTAGATGCTACTTATTTGATATGGGATGTTGGGCACTTTCATTTATCTTAGTCTCCCTGTTTCTAAAATGGGCATATTAAAAGTGCCTATATCTTGAATTATTGTGAGAACTGAATAAATTTACTGCAAATGGGTTACTACAAATGATCATACGTTCTATAATACACTATTAGGATACAACTATTTTGAGTATTTTCCTCACCTCTTTATTGTGTGCAATGATGGAGTGATTAACAATGAACACCAGGGAGAAAGAAACTGTTTTCCTCACTTTTGTGTCTGCTCACTTAGTGTCACTGTATGGTTTCTTTTTATTTTTAATATTTTTATTGGTGCATTGTAGTCTCACGTCATAATGCGATTCATAGTGGATGTCCATGCTCACAGCGCGTGGTGAATCCTCCTCTTCGGCCCCTCCCTACATCATAGTGAGATTGGCATTGGTGTTCTCATGTATGTAGGTAATGTCTATGGAAGTGTTTCCTTCATTAATTCTCCCTCTCTTCCCTCCCCCACCATCACCAAGACCACCTCCCTTGTGCCACTGGGATTTCTCCTCCATTATCTCATGTCTCTCTTGTATCTCTAGCTTCCCCATATAAGAGAAAACATATGATCCTTTACTTTCTGTGACTGGCCAATCTCACTTAATATAATGTTCTCCAGGTCCAACCATTTTCTTGCAAATCACATAATTTTGTTCTTTATTGCTGAGTAGAATTCCATAGGTATATATCCCATAAATTTGTAATCCATTCATCTATGGACACACACCTAGGTTGGTTCCATAATTTGGCTATTATGAATTGTGCTGCTATAAATATGTATATGCATATATTACTATACTATTCTGATTTCAGTCCCTTTGGAAAGATACCCAAGAGTGTTATAGTGGGATCATATGGAGGATCCATTCCCAGTTGTCAAGAGTCTCCATACTGATCTCCATCTTTATCTTAGCAGCTCACCTCTTGGGGCTAGATTTATGCTAATACCTGTTTTGTGGGAAATCAGGAATTTGCTTGCTTTTTTTAACACACTTAAATTTTTGTGGAAATTTAAAAATATCTGCAGATATATATATAGAACTGTACAATAAATTTTCCTTAAACCTGCCACTCAGGCTTTAATAATTGTCAACCAGTGGCCATTCTTGTTTTACCTATACCATCACCCACTCTCCTATGTTGTTATTTTTAGTGTGTGTGTGTGGGGGGGGGTACTGGGGATTGAACCAGGGGTGTTTTACCACTGCACTGCATCCACCAGGTCTTTTTATTTATTTTGAGACAGTCTTGATAAGTTGCCCAGGTTGGCCTTGAACATGCGATCCTCCTACTTCAGCCTCCCAAGTCACTGGAGTGACAGGCATGCACTACTGTGCCCAACTTCCTATATTATTTTTGAAAAAAATCTCAGACATTCTAATGGACCTTTGAAAATAAATAAAAGATTAAGATACGGTTTTTTGAAGGTTTTTCAATCATTTATGCTGGGGTTACCACTTGGGGAATTATAGCGAGAGATGTCTGGTCAATAACTTTTAGGGGCAGTTAATCAAGACTATTTCAAATATACTTTCCTGGAATATTTATAGGGCCACTTAGTATCTTATTTATGATAAAACATATTTGTTATCAGCAGTTAAATTTTATCTTATTTCAATATCCACAGAATGAGGTATATAGGTCACATATATTTAATATGTGATTTTCTGTAAGAATCCTCATAGGTTAATAGGACATAACAAATTAATGCTTTGAAATATATAGTTGCAAAATTAGAGTATTTCTCAGAAAAAAAATTGAAGAAAAAACTGGGTGTTTCTCTTTCAGGTAAATTACTAATTAGAGTATTTCTCAAAAAAATAGGATATGTATCATAACATCAGTGGGAAACTTTGGTGATTTAATCATATACTACTGTCAATGCTGAGGCTGTTTCATTTGTATTAGTAGTGTTTGTGTCAACATATTTACATGATAATGATGAACAGAAAAATACCCTTAAATTTCCATGTGGTGAATTTTTTTTAAAATTTGATTTCCTATTTGTAGTAGATTCAGGATCAGTGGTAATGGTCTTATGATAATTGGCATGATCATTTTAAATTGAGCAAACAAGGGTGCTTTCTAACTTCTTTCCTATTTTTGTTTTGTTTTTAAACTTTGTCACCCAATATCACTTTTAGATGAACTGGACGCATGTATTCCTTAATCCATTCCTTCCCCTTAGAGCAGATTTCTTGTAGATGATATGGTTTAACTGTCATGAAGTAGGAGTTCATCAAACACTAAACTTGAAGTTTAATTATTGTGAGAGAAAATTTCTTTGGACAAACCACTTGAAAAACAATGCCAAGTTCTGAATTTGTAATTCTTGGTAAGTGTGCCCTAGTGTTTAGCTGGATCAGAGCTGACAACTCTGCATCTTAGATTACTTTATTCAGTAATCTAGGGGTCCATTTTGCAACTCATCTTGTAGAGCTTGAGAAATTTTATTTTTTTGCAGTATGGGGGATTGAACCCAGAGACATTCTACCTCTAAGCTACACCCCCAGCCCTATTTCTTATTCCTTATTTTGAATCAGGGTCTAACTAAGTTGCAGAGGCCCTTACTAAGTAGCTGGGTGAGACCTGAGATCCTGAGATCCTCCTGTCTCAGCCTCCCAAGTACTGGGATTACAAGCATACGCCACCACGCCTGGCTTTATTGAGTTTTTTTAATGTCTAATAACATTCAATTTAAAAATAATCAGATAAAAATGTAGCCATTGTCTACCTGTGGGTTTCAGGAATAATCATTAATCTTTTCATACTTTTCATTTAGAACCAAATCAGTTTAGATTTGTTTAGAACCAAATTAGAGATCGGCGTAGGTGCTCAACAAAGCTTACCAACTTCAGTATAGACTGAATATCCCTAATATTAAAATCTATAATCTGAAATATTCCAAAATTAGAAACTCTGAGTGCTGGCTTAACATCACAAATGGAAAATGAAACATAAATGAATTTCTTGGGTCTCTTCCCCAAGATGGCTCATGGTATATATGCAAATATTCTGAAATCCTAGAAATCATAAAATCAGAAACACTGGTTCCAAGCATTTCAGATGAGGAATATGCAGCCTGTACTAATACAGCTATATTGCAGAACAAAATCTAGATCTGACTCTGGGTAGGCTAGTTATTCTGCACTCAAACCCCAGATTTACCTACACTACCATCAGCAATGCTGTAAAATCATAGATTCCTTCCACAGAGTCAAGCTGCTTGTAAAACAATTCAGGAGAGAACATGTATGTATTCTGAGAATAACTTGTTCTAAAAGAGAGCCACCAGAGATGGACACCTATAGATAATTCTTTTTCTAGATAAATTACAAAAAAATCTTTCCTATGGGAAAAATGAGTTATAATAGTAAAGGAGGTCATGGTACTATACTAGCACAGTAGTTTCAAATGATTTTGACTAATCCATTGTAAAAAAAATACAATTTATTTATGACTTGGTACATACACATGCACGCAGGTGTGTACACATCTGAACTGAATCAAGTTTCATGAAACATTGTTTATAACTACCACATTGATACACTCTAATATTTTCTATCTTAATTTATTAAAACCAGACATGACCTTTTGAATTGATTTTTATTTTATTTTATTCTTTTTTGTGGTACTTGGAATTGAACCCAGGGGAGTTTTATCTCTGGACCATACCCCCGCCCTATTTAATTTCTTAATTTGATATATGTCTCACCTGGTTGCTGAGAGTCTATGTTATCAAGGCTGTTCTCGAACTTGTGACACTCCTGTCTCAGCTTCCCCAAGTACTGGGAAAGTGTGTACCACCAGGCATTGTGCTTGGGAAGTAATTATTCATACCATTACTGGATAGTCTGTAATCTCTCAAATGTGCTTCTTTCCCTTCAATGTTTTTACTCTACTTTGAAAGAAAAAACTATATATGATTGCCTGAAAGATCATTGCCTGTAGATAATCAAAAAAGTTTTTTTTTTTTTTTTTTTGGACAAAGCCAGGCTCTAAGAGAGTGTATTCATATACACAACTGTTCTCTACCCCTATAGAATTTCTTTGACTGAAACACATTTAGGTCTTAGACCACTAGTCCACACAGAAGATTTGTCTAAAAAGGATCCTCTATCACTAATTGCAATCCTTGAGGATGTTGTTCACTCTTTGTGAGCCATCTTTAGAAAGACTTGAGGGAGAATTTGTTCTCTACTTTCATATCAGGAATACTATTTTTCTATAGCACCTACTTTGTTTTTTATGTTAGGGATGCTGTGATTCATGTATAATAGATCATGTTGTCCTATTTATATTGACAGCTAGAAAATAGCTAAATTTAGGGCCTGCATTTAAAACCAAATTATGTGCAGTTTCTTTACTGACCTAATTATCTTGTCACTTACACCTCACTTAGTCAATTACTTTTTATTAGTCCTAATTTTCTCATATATTAAAAAATCTTAAAGTTTTGTATGCTATTTCAAATCTTTTTTTTTTTTTTTTTTTGTACTGGGGTTCAAACCCAGGGTCATTCTGTCTCCAAGTTACACACTCAGCCCTTTTTTATTTTTTGATTTTGAAACAGGATCTTGCTAGGTTGTTGAGGGTCTCACTAAATTGCTGAGGCTGGCTTTGATCCTGCAAACCTCCTGTCCCAGCCTCTCAAATACTGGGATTATAGGTGTGCATCACCAAGACTGGCTTACTTAAAGTCTTTTTTACAAATGAATTTTTATAATTACATGCTGTTGAAATTAGATTTTTAAGTTAAGTGTGGTGATGCATACCTGTAACTCCTAGTATTTGGGTGGCTAGACAGGAGGATGACAAGTTTGAGGATAGTCTCATCAACTTTGCAAGATCCCGTTTCAAAAATAAAAAAGGGAAGAGGCTAGTAGTGTAGTTCATTGGTAGAAGAAGTACCCTTAGATTTAATTCCCACTACCGGGAAAAAAAAATTTAGATTTTAAATCTCAAATCAACTTAATTGTTAGAATAGAAAAATGAGATCATATATTGTGAATTTGATAGGTATCTAGTGATTTGGCTGGTTTCTAAAAGTAAGCAAATAAACATTTACCATTAAAATGTTTATATTCTTATCAAATTAAATTAATTTTATGTGTTCTTGTTACCTTTAGTACATTTAATATTTTATGTCATTAGGTAAAATATGACTTATTTGGAGGTGTATAAGGAAAATTTGTAGATCCGTCAGGTCTTTTCTGTTATAAAGTTGAATATAAACTGAGTATTTTAATTAGTATTTTTAGTTATTTTTAACAGTGGTGATAAAATCATATAGAATAATTTTATAAATAATATATTGTAGCATTTTAAATATATAAAACCACTTTTTGGCCAGTCATGGTGGTGCATGCCTGTAACCCCAGTAGTTGGGAGGCTGAGACAGGAGGATTGCAGCTTTGCAGCCATCCGTAGGCAACTCGGTGAAACCCTGTTTCAAAATTAAAAAAAAAAAAAAAGAAAGAAATAAAAAAAAAAAAAACAGGGCTGGGGGGTATAGTTTGGAGGTAGAAAACCCCTGGGTTGAATCCCTAGTACCACACAAAACAAAAAACAAAGAACAAAAAAACAAAACAAAACAAAACAAAAAAAACCTCCCACATTCTGTGCAGAGCTTTTATATTTTTTTTAAACTGAGCTCAGAATTTCCCACATAAATTTTCAAATTTTGTGTTCGGTATCACTTGCCATACAACTGTACTTTAGCTGAAATAAATTTATCATGTTGGAGGCATGGTATGTATTTTTGTTTAAAATATTAAATTAGTGTGTATTTCCCATGATTTTGTAATCCATTCATCTGTTGATGGACACTTAGGTTGGATCCATAATTTGGCTATTGTGAATTGTGCTGCTACGAACGTGGGTATGCATATATTACTGTAGTTCTCTTATTTGGCTCTTTTGGAAAGATACCCAGGAATGATATAGCTGGGTCATATGGTGGATCCATTCCCAGGTTTCTGAGGAATCTCCACACTGATCTCCATAGTGGCTGACCTAGTTTGTGATCCCACCAACAGTATAGAAGAGTTCCCATTTCCTTACATCTTTGCCAATATTTATTGTTATTTGATTTCTTGATGATTGCCATTCTGAAGAACAAAACTATGTCATTTGCAAGAAAATGAAAGGACCTGGAGAACATTATATTGAGATGAGCCAGTCATAGAAAGTGAAGGGCCATATGTTTTCTCTAATATGTGCAAGCTAGGGAATAATTGGAATACAAGAGAAACTCTAGATAATGGAGGAGAAACCTCAGTGGAGCCAGGGAGGTGGTCTAAGGGAAGGGGAGAAAGAAGACTTAGATTTATTAATAAAAATACTATCATTGACTAGTGTACATATGTGAATATATCAACATCAATCTCAGTACTTTGTATTGGGAAGCGGGGAAATGGGGAGGCAGGGCCCACTAAGTGCTATGTGTATGTATGTTGCTGTCAACATGATTTATATTATGATGTGAGACTATAATGTACCAATAAAAGCACATTATAAAAAATAAAATTACTAGAAAAAAATATTAAATTTGAAGGGAAAATTTAATTCATTGTAATTTATAATTTTATCTTAGCGACTTATATACTTAGATCTCTCTGTATACTATTTTATTAGCACATTTTAGAATATCTAATTAGTGCTGTAAGTTTTTCAGGTAGTTTAAAAGTTATTTAAACAGTCTAAGAATTTGGAGTTAATGAAGCAGAGTTAGTGATGAAAATGTCTTAACAAAATATGAATTTTCAGTTACAGAATTGAATATAAATGTCAGCTTTCTTACAAAATTTTGAATTAAAGTCACCCAAGAAATAAACAAGTGGTAGTGATCATTTTGGTTGGAAAAAAGATCTCAGACATTTTAAGCAAATGCTGTTAGGTTGAGGTGGTATCTGTTCATAATAGAACCATAAAGCTCTGCTCATAGTTCTGAACATAATCTGAATAATATGTTAAAATGTAGAACCATAGCAAATATTGCGAGTATGGGAAGAAAACATGCTTTTGGTAAACTATAGTGCCAATCCTGTGCTTTTTTGTTAAACAAATTAGTGTGCCTTTTCTCAATGATTTATGATCATTTCAAAATAAAAGCATTTTAGATAATACAATTATTTCAAATGAAGGACCCCATCATGTACATTGTGGTCCTGGAACTTTTTTGAATAATTACTCAGTTTTTGTTTTGTGTTGCTAAATCCATTTTTGTGTGTGTTTGTGTGTGTTTGTGTGTGTGTGTGTGTGTATGTGTATGTGTGTGGGTGTGTCCCTCTCAACAGAAAAATTATGGTTGTCATCATACTTCTGGTACAGAGCTTTCTATGACTGAATTGCCTTTTAGTTTGGGATAATACTTTATAAACTAGCAATTTCTGTGTTCCTTTAAACATTAACAAAGTTTGCTACCATCATCCCTGATTATAAAATGTAACACAAGAAAAATATTTTTATTATGATGATGCTCCCATAAGTATCATCTGTATTCAGTAAAACTTCTTAACATTTTGATATTTTCTTACAGGATTCATGCTTGAACCAGATCCAGAAAATAGACCAGATATATTTCAAGTGTCCTACTTTGCATTTAAATTTGCCAAAAAGGATTGTCCAATCTCCAATATCAATGTGAGTAGTTTTTCAAGTAGGATATGAATTGACAATCCATTTTCTCATGTGCAGATATAAATATACTTTGAGAGTTACTTTTATAATATGTGGTCTGATAAGCATGTTTGTAATTGTACTTTGGTATAAAGCCACATTTCCCAAAAGTGTGCTCTATTGAGATGCTCTGGAGAACTATAGCAGACCTAAGTCTCACTGCAGGATATTTTGCATTTTCTTTCTTTCTTTTTCTTATTATTCATACATTGTAATCATACATCTTTGTTAGGTACAAATTGATAATGATATATATGCTCACAATTCTCATTTGACCCCTTCCCCAAATTCCCACCCCGCTCCCTTGCCCTCCCTCCCTCTCAAGTTCAGTTTAGTGAGTAACCTTGATGTACACTAGGGTGTCTCCCTCACCCCCACTCCCCTGTCCATCCCCTTTGGTAAAATCAACTTCTTTGCTTATTGAGGGTCTGACCTTTTCCATCTGGAGCCCCTCTTATGCCCTATCTTCTCCCTAGCATCCACCTATTAGGGAGAACATATGCTTCTTTACTCTTTGTGACTGGCTAATCTCACAACATAATGTTTTCCAGCTGCATCCATTTCTCTGCAAATAACATGATTTTGTTCTTCTTTATAGCTGAGTAAAATTCGATTGTATACATATCCCATAGTTTTGTAATCCATTCATCTGTCGATGGACATCTTGGCTGCTTCCATAGTTTGGCTATTGTGAATTGTGTAGCTATAAACATAGATACACATGTATCGGTCTGATAGTTTGGTTTCCATTCTTTTGGGTAGATACCCAGAAGTGGTATTGCTGGATCATATAGTAGGTTCATTCCCATTCATCTGAGGATCCTCCATGCTGTTTTCCAAAGTGGTTGCACTAGTTTGCAATTCCACCAACAATGTATTAGAGTTCCCACTTCTCCACATCTTTGCCAGCAGTTGTTGTTCGTGTTTTTTATGATTGCCATTCTGATTGGAGTTAGGTGAAATCTCAAGGTGGTTTTGATTTGCATCTCTCTGCTAATGATGTGGAACATTTCCTCATACATTTATTGGCCATTTGTATTTTATTTCTTTTTTGTGAAGTGTCTATTTAGATACTTTCTCCATTTTTTGATTGGGTTATTTGCTTTCTTGGCTGTGATTTTCTTGAGTTCTTTGTGTATCCTAGATATTTAGACCTCTATCTGTAGAGTAACTGGCAAAATCTTCTCCCACTCTGTAGGTGCTCTGTTGAGGTTCTTGATAGTTTCCTTTGCTGCACAGAAGCTCTTCAGTTTAATGCAATCCCATGTATTAATCTTCCTTTGAGTTGCTTGTGCTTTTGGGGTCTTGTTGAGAAAATTTTTACCTGTGCCTATGTGTTCAAGTGTTGGTCCTATGCCCTCTTCAGGTAGCTGCAAAGTCTCTGCTCTAACTTCCAGGTCCTTGATCCACCTTGAGTTGACTCTTGTACAGGGTGAAAAAGTGGGGTTTATTTCCATTTTCCTGCATATGGTTAACCAGTTTTGCCAACACCATTTGTTAAAGAAGCTATCTTTTTTCCAGTGTATATTTTTGGCTCCTTGGTCAAAAATCAGTTAACTGTAAGCCTGTGTGTCTGTTTCCATTTGTCTATGTGTCTGTTTTTGTGCCAATACCATGCTGTTTTTATTACTATGGCTTTGTAGTAGAGTTTGAAGTCAGGTATTGTGATACCTCCTGCATGGTCCTTGTTGCTAAGAACTACTTTGGCTATCCTGGGCTTTTTGTTGTTCCAGATGAATTTAAGGACTGATTTTTCTATGTCTGTGAGGAGTGCCCTTGGTAATTTCATGGGTATTGCATTGAATCTGTAGATCAGTTTTGGGAGTATGGCCATTTTGATGATATTTATTCTGCCTATTCAAGAGCATGGTGGATCCTTCCATCTTCTGAGGTCTTCATCGATTTCTTTTTTCAATTTTTTATAGTTTTCCTTATAGAGGTCTTTTACCTCCTTGGTTAGGTTTATCCCTAAGTATTTTATTTTTCGGGGTGCTATTGTGAGTGGAATTGTTTTCTGGATTTCTTTTTCAGTGGATTTACGGTTGGCATACAGAAAAGCTTCTGATTTTTTAAGATTGATTTTGTATCCAGACACTTGGCTGAATTTGTTGATCAGTTCTGTAAGTTTTTTGGCTGACTTTGTTGGGTCTTCTAAGTATAATATCATGTCATCTGCAAAAAGGGATAGTTTTAGTTCTTCTTTCCCTATTTTTACCCCTTTGATTTCCTTCTCTTGCCTTATTGCACTGCCTAGAGTCTCAAGTACTATGTTGAACAGAAGAGGTGATAATGGACATCCTTGTCTTGTTCCTGTTTTTAGTGGGAACTCTTGCAGTTTTTCTCCATTTAATATGATGCTGGCTGTGGGCCTATTGTATATTGCCTTTATGATGTTGAGGTATGTTCCTTCTATTCCGATTCTCTGCAGTGCTTTTGGCATGAATCGGTGTTGGATCTTGTCAAATGTTTTTTCAGCATCAATTGAGATGATCATCTGATTTTTGTCTTTGATTATGTTTATGTGGTGAATTACATGTATTGTTTTTCGAATGTTGAACCAGCCTTGCGTCCTTGGGATGAATGCGACTTGGTCATGGTGTATGATTTTCTTGATGTGGTTTTGAATGCGCATTGCTAATATCTTGTTTAGCAGTTTTGCATCTAGGTTCATCAGTGATATAGACCTATACTTTTCTTTTCTTGAGTTGTCTTTATTTGGCTTTGGTATTAATGTGATGTTGGCTTCATAGAATGTGTTTGGAAGGGTCCCGTTTCTTTCTATTTCACGGAATGGCTTCAGTAGTATTGGGATTAGCTCTTCTATAAATGTTTTATAAAATTCTCTTGGAAAACCATCCGGCCCTGGGCTTTTGTTTGATGGTAAACTCTATTGCTGTTTCTATCTCTTTGATTGTTATTGGTCGGTTTAAGTTTTCTATGTCTTCTTCACTCAATTTAGTAAGGTTATATGTTTCTAGAAATTTGTCAATTTCTTCTAGATTTTCCATTTTGTTGGAGTATAGTTTTTCAAAATCGTTTCTGACTATCTTCTGTGTTTCCGTACCGTCGGTGGTAACATCACCCTTTTCATCTCTTATTTTGGTAATTTGGGTTGGTTCTCTCTTTCTTTAGGTTAGGTTGGCCAGTGGTTTGTCTATCTTGTTTATTTTTTCCAGAAACCAGCTTTTGGTTTTGTTGATTTTCTGTATTTTTTTTAATTCTCTATTTCATTAATTTTTGCTCTGATTTTCATAATTTCCTGTCTTCTACTAGCTTTGGGTTTGGACTGTTCTTCTTTTTCAAGTGCTTTGAGCTGTGTCATTAGGTTATTTATTTGGTGATTTTCTGTTCTTCTTATGTGGGCACTCAGTGCTATAAATTTTCCTCTTAGTTCTGCCTTTAGGGTGTCCCAGAGACTTTGATATGTTGTGTCTCTGTTTTCATTGGTTTCTAGGAATTTTTCAATTTCTCCCCTTACTTCTTCTATGACCCAGTCTTCATTCAGCAATGTGGTGTTCAGTCTCCATGTGTTTCCACGGTTACTTTGGATCTTCTTGGAGTTTATTTCTAGTTTCACTCCATTGTGGTCTGAGAAGATGCAGGGAATTATGTTACATTTTTTGAATTTGCCAGTGTTCGCTTTGTGGCCCAGAATGTGGTCTATTTTGGAGAAGGTTCCATGTGCAGCTGAGACAAATGTGAATTCAACTGTAGTTGAGTGAAAGAGTTTGTATGTGTGTAATAGGTCCATTTGGTTTATGGCATTCTTTAGATCTGAGGCGTCTCTACTGATCTTTTGTTTAGAAGAATGGTCTAGAGATGTAAGAGGACTATTGAAGTCTCCTAGTATTGGTGTATTAGGATCTATGTGTGTCTTTGTATCATATAGAGTTTGTTTTATTAAGGTGGCTGCACCTGCATTTGGGGCATAGATGTTGATAATTGTTTTTCTTCTTGCTGGGTTCTTCCTTTTACTAGTAAAAAATGACCTGCTTTGTCTCTTCTGATAAGCTTAGGCTTGAAGTTTAATTTATCTGATATCATGGTTGCTACTCCTGCTTGTCTTCAGGTTCCATTGGCTTAGATTACCTTACTCCAGCCCTTCACCTTTAGCTGTAAGAATCTTTGCTTGTAAGATGTGTTTCTTGTAGGCAGCATATAGATGGATTCTGGGTTTTGATCCATTTTGCCACCTTGTGCCTTTTTATGGGGGAGTTGAGACCATTTATATTCAGTGTTATTATTGAGAGATGATTTTTGATTCCTAACATTTTGAGGTTTGACTTCTGTTTTCAGTCGAGTTTATTCTTCTTTGCTTAGTTGTTTTCTTCCTGGAAATTATTGTTTCTCTGGTTCTGACATTTACTCGTTAGTTCTTCTTTGTAGTTAATCTCTTTAAGTAGTTTCTCTAGTGCTGGTTTGGAAGATATAAATTCTTTCATTTTCTGTTTGTCATGGAAGGTTTTTATATTCCTGTCAATTTTAAGAGAGAGTTTTGCTGGGTATGAGAATCTTTGCTTCAAGTTATTGTCTTTCAGAGGTTGGAATATGTTAGTCCAGCCTCTCCTGGCTTTTATGACTTGATTTGGGAGGTCTGGAGTGATTCTAATTGGCTTGCCTCTAAATGTCACTTGGCCTTTTACTTTTACTGCCTTTAAAATTCTCTCCTTAGTCTCTACATTGGTCAACTTAATTATTATGTGGTGTGGTGAGCCTCTTCTTTGGTCTTGTCTTGGGGGAGTTCTGTATGTTTCTTGTACCTGTGTGTCTACTTCTCTTTGTATGTTTGGAAAATTCTCTGTTGTTACTTCTTTGAAGAGATTGTTTATTCCATTAGTTTCAATTTCTTTTTTTTTTTTTTTTTTTGCGGTACTGGGGATTGAACTCAGGGGCATTCTACCTCTGAGCTATACCCCCAGCCCTATTTTTTATTCTTTATTTTGAAACCGAGTCTCACTAAGTTGCGGAGTGCCTCACTAGGTAGCTGAGGCTGGCCGAGAACCCGGATCCTCCGGTCTCAGCCTCCCGAATGTTGGGATTACAAGCATGCGCCACCATGCCCGGCTTCATTAGTTTCAATTTCTAATCCCTCTTCTATGCCTATTATTCTTAGGTTAGCTCTTTTAAAATTGGCCCAGATCTCTTTGATGTCTAATTCATACTATCGTATTTTTTTTTTCAAAATTATGTACTATAGATTTGATTTTGGAATGGTCATCTTCTGAGAGTGATATTGTACTTTCCATGTGATCTAATCTGTTGTTTATAGTTTGTATTGATGCCTTCATTTAGGTTATTTCATCTTTCACTTCCTTCAATGCTTCTCTTTGGTTCCTTTTCAGGTTATCAAATTCTTTGTTTATTTCTTCCTTTATTTCTTTAAAGCTCTGCCTACATTCTTTGTGAAAATCCTGTATTATTTCTAGTATTAAAGATCTGAATTGTTGTTCTAGTAATCTCTGTCATTCGGGTTGGTGACATCTGTTATTGAGGGGTTGTGGTAGATCATTGTTTCTTTGTTATATTTACTTGCCATGGATCCCCTGTTCTTAGATTTATATCTTTGCTGCTCTTGCAAGTTTTCTCACCCAATCTCTGCAGGGGGGATTAGAGGTGTCTGATGGCATATACAGGGATAGGTTGTAATCAGTGATAAAGATTAGGTGAGAGGTCACAGTGATGAATGCAGGAATAGGGTAAAGAAGAGGGTATATTTCAGCGGAATAAGGTTGAGTGTGTTGAGGTGATATATTGTAAAGATTACAGATAGTAGATATGTCAGGAGATTCTGGTAGTTGAGTGTGGTAGTATGAGATGGTCTTGATATGAGACAGGAAAAAAAGAAAAAGAAAGAGGAGGTAAAGTGTTGAGGAAAGGAATATCGGGCGGAGAGAGAAAGGGGAAGCTTGTAAAAGGGAAAAGGAGGAGATTGAACAAGCTAAGCAAGTAATAACAAAGCAAGCAATCATCCAAACAAACATAAGTAAATCAAGGCAATACAAAACGAAAACTGAGTAAAAACAGATAAAACATAACACCAAAAAAAACCCCCCAAAAAACAAAACCCAAATCATAAAAACAGCAAGCAACCACTAAGACAAACACTCTGCTAGTTCATAAGTACTGAACTTAAATTTTCGAGTGTGTCTCTGGCATTTTTATTAGCTCTGTCAGTGCAGGCAGGGGGTTTCGTTGGTGTTTCTCCCACTGCTAGTTTATGTCTCTGGGCTCTCCACAGGGTCTGAGTATGACTCTCTCTCTGCCTTTGCTGATGGCAGGAGTGCAGTCTAAATGCCGGGCCTTTTCAGATGCCCTGTGTGCACTGGGTTCTTCTACACTTCCGTTCCTGTCTAAGGGCTGGAAGGATGGGTGTCTGAGTCTATCCTTTGTCTAGGGGCTCCCGCACCTCAAGGGCACAATCCAAGATACAGATCCCTGCTGCTCGGATTTCTTTGTTGTTTGCTCCACCTTTGGTTGCTGGGGGCGCAATAGGTCAATGGAGGTCTAGATAGCTGGCAGGACGTTGTATGGGAGGGGCTGGCACGCAAAATGGCACACGGTGGTTCGCGGCGCACGGCAGTTCACGGCACACAGGGCCCACTCCCTTGTTTTTCCTGGGATCTGTGCAGCTCCGCTCCTCTTTTTTTCTGTCAAGAAGTTGTGTTTGCTGCCATCCTGGTTCAAGCCCTGCTGTGCAGTCGGTCCCCCAAGCCCTGGAGTGGTGCCCTGGAGATGTCCAACTGGAGCTTACTCTGATCGTCCCTCGCGTTCCAGTCGCTGTGGCTGGTGCAGGGATCCCTGCCTGGGTAGGGCGTGGAGTCCCGGCAGTGCCCACGCCACGCCTGGTTGCTGGGTCCGTAGTGGTGCCTGTAGTTCTCGGCGTCTGGCTGACTGCCACAGCTTCAGGTCCCATTTCCGCCGAGCCTGCGGCCTTGCCGAGCCTGTGGCCTGTGCCGAGCCACTGCGGCGGTCTCCTTTGTTTCCCAAATGGCTCTCTGAATCCTCTTCAGTTGTGGTTCAGCTTTCGCCTCTTTTTGTTGCTTTTTTCCTTCTGTTAAGAAGCTGGGTTTTTTTGACAAATTTGATTCGAAATCACAGCATCTGGGGAAAGGCATTTCACTCAGGCGCCATCTTGACTCTATCTCTATTTTGCATTTTCTAAGGAAACACACAAACATCTGACACAGTACAGACTATTTTTATAAAGTTGTTTAAGCCTAATCATTGAATAAACAAGACTATTATTATTATTATTATCATTATTATTATTATTATTATTTGCATAGTGGTGTGAAAAATTACTGAGACACATACTGAGTGCTCTGTAAAATGAGAACATTTTGATGTAAAGAGTAGAGACTTTGTAAATGGAGAGACCAAGTTCATTTTTTGTCTTTATTAGTGATATATGTATCTTTTGGGAGGTTATTTCATGTCCATTTTTTTCCTTGTAAAACAAGGATAGTAATTATAACAGTTACAACTACTACAAACCTAGTGCCCAGGCAATGGACAGTGTTCATTTGGAAATAGCAAATGTCATTAAAATTTCTATTCACTGTCTGCATACTACATTAACTACTTCAAATGAATGGTGTATGGCAGGTCTCTGAAAAAAAATTTTTTTTTTTCAGTACTAGGAATTGAATCCAGGGGCATTCTACCTCTGAGCTATACCCCTAGCCCTATGTTTTTATTCTTTATTTTGAAATAGGGCCTCACTAAGTTGCGGAGGGCCTCAGTGAGTAGCTGAGGTTGGCCCTGAACCTGCGATTCACCTGTCTCAGCCTCGAAGCCTCGAAAGTAATGGGATTACAAGCATGCTCTGTCATGACCAGTTTTTTTATTTATTAGGTTTTTTTGGAGACAAATTTATTTAGGAAAGTAGGAAATACATATTCAGAGAGAATGCAGACCACCTCAAGAATGAGAGAAACCTGATTTTAATAAAGGTCACCAGAATCATTAATGATTTTAAGTCATTCTCAATGTTGTGAAGATCATTGTGGCCTGTTTTATTTTTCTGTTTTCCTTATGTATAACTTAATTGACCTACTAAGAAAAAAAGGAGGAATATGGTACATTTCCTGTTTACTTTTTAAAGCCCTCACCATATCAAGTAATATTTTCTCTGTTGAAAATGAAATTATACAATTCTAACATTCTAGTAATGAAAGTAGCTTTATTTGACATTCAACTGTGGATTTTTTTAGCTTTCTATTCAGATAACATTTATTGGTTTTCTACTATGAGACCCACATGGGGGGTAAAAAATGAGTAAACCTTTCTGTCCTTGTTTTCTAGACCTATGTCCAGTGTCAGGAAAATTATCTGTAGTATTTGGAAACCACACTTTATTACACTTTATTCTTATCTTACCCTTGTTTACTTCTTTTTCTGAAGTGTAAAATAGTCATTGATTTACAAGTACAATATAATCTTTCTTGTTTATGCATTTGTAAACTGTATATAATGATATTCTATTTATTTCCAAAGATTTCTGTGGAACATGAGTATGAAAGTGACATTTGTGTAACATGTAGTTTTATTTACAGATTAGATTTGGCAAATATATGTGAATAATTTGTAGGTATCTGACATGAATAATAGTATCTCACACACAATATTTTTTTTAGTTCAGTAATATGTCCATTGCTTAAAAAAAAAAAAAAAACTTGTTGCAATGAAAATAAAAACTAAAATAAGATGTTTTATTATTTTTCTTCCAAGAATTCTTCTATTCCTTCAGCTCTTCCTGAACCGATGACTGCTAGTGAAGCTGCTGCAAGGAAAAGCCAAATAAAGGCCAGGTAGGCAAAGCTATGCTGAAACTATAAAGACTTTTTTTTCTCCTAAACTATAGCTTTTGTTTTAATCCTAGCATATATCATTGATCAAATATCATCTTTACTTACAACCAAAAAATGTTTCTTGTGCTATGTGATACAGTTTAAATAGCAAGTATAAAATAAGCTTTTAAAAAAATATTAGATATGTGGTTTGACATCAGTCTTACTTGAACTGCCCACTCTCATCAATAAATGTGTGAATGTTTAACTGGTAATGTAGCAGTGGATCTTTTTTGGGGGGAGGGCTCATTGTCATTATTTTCATCACATGGCAACTCTAGGAAATGTTATGTTTCAAGTTTATAGCATATTAATTTATTTTTTAAATTTAAGGAAGTAAATAACTTACAGGCAACTGGAAGACATTTAGATTGGTAAAAAATTAAATTTTAAAACCTATTTTCATTTATTTACTATATTAATAAATTTGAAATATATTATATAAATTAAAACCTGAATCTGTTAATGATGATTTTTTCCCCTCCAACTTTTGTACTTGAGTGTAAAAGCTAGTAAGGAGGACTGTATCTTAGATTGTCAGACAGGTATAAGATTGCATTTGGGGGAGATTTCTTGATCACAGCTTTTTTTGGTATTGTGTTTTATACAAATTATTTTATTTGATATAAAATACAAAAATATATTTATTATATCTTTTTCTTTTTGTGGTACTGGGAGTGGAATCCAAGGGCTTTCTACCTCCTAGCTATACCTAAGCCCCCTCAGCCCCTGGAAACAGGGTCTTGCTAAGTTGCTGATAGCTTCACTAAGTTCCTGAGGCTGACTTTGAACCTGTGATCCCCCTGTCTCAGCCTCCCAAGTACTAGGATTACAGGTGTGCAGCACCATGCCCGGTTATACCTTTTATATATGATACAGATAATGGAAATGCAAAGAAAAAGAAACAGTCTTTATTTCCAAGGAGTTTTAATTGTAAACAATTAGAGCATGATGAATAGCAGGACACTCAGAATGTAGTGGAAGGATAATGTGGGGACCAAGGAAAAGAGGAGCAAGAAGGAATGCTTTTCCTGGAAGTGAGAGTTGCAGAACTCTTCCTTGAAGGACAAGTCCTCACTCCCCTATTGGTCTCAGAGTGAAACTAAAATACACATTCAGTTCAGGCAAGAAGAGCCCTTGTGAAACTCCTGGAATAGTGTAGAAAGGACCATACACAGGAGTGCTGGGAGACGAAGCTGGTAAATGCCAATCATGAGCAACTTTGTTTATATGTTGTGCTGAGAAATTTGAATTTTGGCCTACATGTAGGCCAGTGCTTTCAGCCTCCAGTCAACCCTGCTACTTGAGTCCTGGTCATAAGATGTATTATAAATGATGTTATTTAGAAATTATTAAAGTATCATTTAGGAATGACATACTTTTTGAAAAAATATGGTATCATGCTAAAAATATCTATATAAAGTTCATTGGTGCTTATTGGTCATTAAGATAAATTTACTCTTTTTTAATCAGTGAAATACTTGAAAAAATCTAATGTGTACAAAGCTTAATATTAAAAATTATCTTTCCATGTAAAAGGTATATTTTGGGGAGAGTTAATTCTCCCGTCCCCCTTATCTCTTCTAAAACATAAGTGCTATTTATAGAAGATAGCATACATACAATATATTTCTCTCCTTTTCTGAAATCTTGATTCAATTTTATTTTCTCTTGGAAAGATAGCTGTTAACAGGGCTCCCTCTTGTGGTATAGAGATAGTAGAAAAGAACTGTAGATCCATGCAGCTGTAGATAGAGCTTTCTCCAAATGCAGTAGCTGTGTGCTTGATAAATCATATGTATGTAAAATTTATAAGTATTGAATCACTTGAAAATGTGGTAAGGGAATTTAGTAAAGAGAATTTATGGGAAATTCTATTGGATAGTGAACATTTGACCCTATTAAAAGTATTTTAGTATTTATTTATGTTGAATTTGTAGAAATAAATGTATGTTAAAGATTTTTACCTAGAATTTTGTTTTTAAAAAGAAAATCAAATGAGTCTTCTAAAATTGTATTTATTGTCATTGCTTTCAAAATTGTGCTTACCGCTTGACCACCCATATCTGGGTCCTAAACTGGATGCTAGTAGGAAAAGTTTTATATAATTTCCATTTAGTGTTCTAAGGAAAGCAAACTTAAAGATTCAAGAAGTTGAATGTGAGCAGGGAGCTCCACCTGTCAAAAGTATTGACTTCTTTTGTTTTACATGCCCTGGGCTGCTCTCTTTTCTTTTTCATGCCTTGAGTACAACATAGAGAAGAGTATTTCTTGTGCATTTTTATCATTTGCTCTCAGTTTTGTTGAGTTATCTTATAAGAATATTTCTGTTTTTTTTTCTTTCAATCTCATTTCATCTTCTTAAAAGTAATCTTTGGCACTATGCTTTTTTTCCTACGAGCTTTAGTGGCAGAATATGAATTGTATAAAATTTTAAGGAAAGTGGTTAGTTTTACTTTACCTTCCTATCTTCATTAAACATGTGCATTTTGTGAGTGAGATGTAGGAGGAAGCCAAGAGGACTAATGCAATCATCTGTAATAATTAAATAATTGACTAAAATAGATATTTATAGAAAAATGATAAGAAATAATCTCAACACTTGTAATGAAATGTGTTCTTCTGTTGTAGAATAACAGATACCATTGGACCAACAGAAACCTCAATTGCACCAAGACAAAGACCAAAGGCCAACTCCAGTACTACGACTCCCAGTGTGCTGACAATTCAAAGTTCAGCAACACCAGTTAAAGTCCCTGTTCCTGGTGAATTGGGTAACCACAGACCAAAAGGTAATGCAGCCTTCATAATCAATATAAATAAACCTTATATGGTTTTATTTCCTAGGGCATCAATTACTAGCAAACTTAATATTATAAAGCAAATAAAAATGAAACTTTCTGGAACTTTCAAGAAACTTTCTGCTGAAATCTTATAAACTCAACTGTTTTAAGTTCTAAAGGCAAAGGAAAGTTACTGACATCATAAAAGTATTATACACAAAGCTCACAATTTGCCTCGAGTCTATAAATACAAACTCATCCCTAGAGCCGTCAACTCTTAGGATTTGATGTTGCTAATAAAGTTGAAGAGTATAGGAAATTCTGTGTTGTCCTGGAAAAGTGGTGGTTGAAACTAAAGTCTTATAAAGGTATATGTCTTTGCAGTGAATCTAGAACCTTGATGAAGGAACCATGAAGACATTACAACAGAAAAATTGGTCTTTCATTTGATCTTGAGGAAAATTGCTTTTTGTTTTTAAATCTAAAGTAACTCCTAAGGATTATGGTAGTATTGTATGTAAAATTTGTCTCTAAGGAAATATTCATGATACTAGAGAGTAAACAACCTTTGCAAAGGTCTGGGAGTATAATATGAAGACTCAGCTCAAGAAAACCCTGATTTACACTTAATTTCATGATAAATCTCTCTTGTAATGTTAGAATGTTTTCATTTAGGATTAAATGGCTGTTTAATGTAATGCCTACAGAGTATGCCCATAAGAATTGTTAATTATTATTTACTATGATCACTATTAAAGGAAAAATAATGTTTATTTTTATATTGTCTGGTGTATATATATATATTTTTTTGGTACTGGGGATTGAACTCAGGGGCATTCTACCTCCGAGCTATACCCCCAGCCCTATTTTTTATTCTTTATTTTGAAACCGAGTCTCACTAAGTTGCGGAGTGCTTCACTAGGTAGCTGAGGCTAGCCGCGAACCCGGATCCTCCGGTCTCAGCCTCCCGAATGCTGGGATTACAAGTGTGTGCCACCACACCCAGCTTGTCTGATGTTAATATTTTATGAAATTATTCAGCAGGTGAGCACTGAGACCTAACTGTGAGTGCCAGGCCTACTCTTGATGTTAGGAACTACATTTCTCTATTTTTTAGATGTTGCTAGCTCAAGTTAGAAAAATTATACTTTTTCTCCCCGATACATGCATCTTTTTAGCATTTCTCACTCCTTTAAAATAAAAAGTAGCATATGAATATTTTTCCTTAAAATACTCAGATAATACAGAAATATTCAAAGACAAATGTAAGTCTCCTTTTTTTCTTCTAAGAGTTAACTAGCAGCAGTTTAGTGTATATCCTTAGTCCTTTTTTATGTTCTTATGTGTATGTGTATGTGTATGTTAATGACAACATGAATTACTTACATCTAATTCATATTGTCATTCACAAAGATTCATAATACATATACATATATTTTTTGCAACTTGATTTTTGACCTTCATATGTTTCAGAAAGCTTTGCTCAGCAGTGTATAAAGATCTTTTATACTATAGTATGATATTCTATACTATGAAAATACCATAGCTTATATAACCATTTGGGTTATTTCCTGTATTTATATTATTAATAGGAAAATATGTGGTGAAGATCTGTTTAACCCATTCTATTTTTAATGTGAAAATCTAATCATGAATTCTTTATTGTCCCAGAAGAAAATGACAGCTATCACAATTTGATATGTAAAATGATATAGGACCACAGTAGACTCAATATCATTCTATACTAACAAAATACACCCTTAGCACCTACATTAACAATTCTTACAGCCCATTATTGATTTATATGTCAGAGCATTTCTCTAAGGACTATATTAAGAAGTATATTTATTTAAAATTTGTTAGATACTGCCAAATTGCCATCCAAAAATACTCCCAAAATTTATACCGGTATTAGCAGTGTTGTTCCCTCATGGCCAGGATGTAAAAGAGAAAGAAGAAGGGTCCAGGAGCTACAGTTTCCTTCAGGGACATGCCCTCAATTCCCTAAGAACTTCCCACTAGGGCCCACCTCCTAAAAGTTCTATCACCTCCCGATAGTGCCACTGTAGAGACCAAATCTTTAACACATGGACCTTTGGGGGCATAAGACATCCAAACTATAGCAGCTGTATTTAAATTTAGGGTAAGTCATTGGAAGAGAACATAGAAATTATAGTGTATTAGTGTGTTACAGTTCTTCCTTTTTGATCTTGTGTAGATGTCTTTCTTTTTAGCTAATTTCAAAAGTATTCTTAGAGTTTTCCTAGGGTAAAATTTATGGGACTTACAAATAAACATCCATTTAGGAGACAGCATTAATAGAATTCACTACAGTAAGCATTTATTTAGTGACTTTTATATAGTTACTAAACTGTATGGGGCTTTAACAGATGAATAAGGAATCACTCTATCCCTCAGGGTCCCTGGTTAGGAAATAACCATGTAAGCAATTAACATGTGCAAGACAGAATGAAATGTAATAAATTGAGTGGAATTGTTAGATGAAGAAACAGGAAGAGATTTGATTAAACTTTATTTTTTATGGAAATATGAAATTTTATTTTAAATCAAGGAAAGATAGAAGACAAAAACAGCCCCCCCGCCAAGGGGTGGTTGATTAAACTTTAAAGGGAAAAAATTTAGGGAGAGAATCCTATTGATAAAGATACATGGTCGTAAACATGATATGTGGAACAAAGTGATATGGCTGGTGTGTTCATGGAGAGATGAAACATGAAACACAAAATATTTCTAAGATGATTTGTTTAGAGTTGTAGATGACAAAATTAAGTTTTCTGGGCATTTATAATTATAGGAACTAATTCTGTTAGATTATATGCATATAGAAATTTCTCTATTATAAAATAAGATATAACTAACTGCTATAGTTAAGCGATTATTGAAATCTAGCCACTTTTTGAAATAATTTGTTTGCTAATATAAGTTTTTGGCAATCTATCTTAGGAACACCGA
This sequence comes from Graphiurus murinus, assembly GCA_004027655.1. NCBI lineage: Eukaryota > Metazoa > Chordata > Mammalia > Rodentia > Gliridae > Graphiurus > Graphiurus murinus. Next base: position 127,359 of record PVLC010000208.1, on the reverse strand, counting down.
GACCTGGAAATGGCCCTGAAACTTTACTGGGTCAGGGGCCTCCTCAGCAGCCGCCACAGCAACATAGAGTACTTCAACAACTACAGCAGGGAGATTGGAGATTACAGCAACTTCACTTACAGCAGCATCATCCTCACCAGCAGCAACAGCAACATCAGCTACTTCAAGATGCTTATATGCAGCAGGTAATTCTTTTGTTACTTTGTGAAATTCATGCTGCCATTGAATATCATTTAATTCCCCTTCACATCATGGGTACTTTGAACTAGATTTAAGTAAAAATTTTCCCCAACTTCCTGATTATTAAAGAATATGTAGTTAATTTGCATTTGATGAGCTACTTAAGGATACTCTGTTAAAATAGGTTGCATCATGACCTTATGAAGAAAAGAATGTTCATCTAGTCATTTGGTATTCATGAATAAGTGTTACAATTTATAATGAATATTATCTGTTTGAGATTACATTTTGAATTCATTGAATAATAATGCTATTGTAGAAAAGATCTTTTCAAGTAACATTGTCTTAGATTTTTGTTCTCTTTCAGTTTTAAATGTTTTTGACTGGATTGACATGAGGGCAAGAGGAGGCATTTAGATTTGGAAGGGACATAGGAAAAAACATCAGCTTATGATCTGCTCTGTTCTTTTCCTCATCAGAACCTGCAGATTTTGAGTTTTACTATTTTACATTGAACTGCTGTTACCATCATCACTTAACATTTTCTGAATATTTTTGAGCCAGTTATATGTATGACACTTCTGGTGGGTGTCACTCTCTTCTAACTTTTATTTGTGTAGCCAGAGTGGAGGGTGATAAATAAGTGGTGCCCTAGGATTGCCAGAAGACACCATTAAAGGGGAGATAGAGAAGAGTATGGATTCATTGTAATGGGTCCTGGTCAGAAGTCACTTCAGCAGCCTTCATCAAGTAGGAAAAGATGATAAAAATGTTTAGCATTAGCTTTCTTCCAGACATCCTTAAACTATGCTGAATATGGTTTTACCTGAATCAGTTATTTTTTGTTGATAATTTTAAAACTAATTCTGATAAGCATATATAAGTTATAGTCACTTAAGAGACCATAATTTGTATTGGTGTTTGTCCTACTGAATTTTCATATCATTGTTATGGTAAGGTCGGTACTTTATTTGGGGGGGGAACTGAGGGTTGGACCCAGAGGTATTCTGCATTCATGCTACATACCCAGCCCAATTTTATTTCTTATTTGGAAGCAGGGTCTCACTGGGTTGATGAGAGTCTCACTACTTCCTGAGGCTGTCCTCAAACCTGTGATCCCACTGTCTCAGCCTCACAAGTACTAGGATTACAGGTGTGTACCACCAGGCCTGGATGTAAGGTCAGTACTTTAAAAAAGAACTCTGGCATAAAAACCACACGAATAATACTGATTGCTTTTTTTCTCTCTCATTGTAGTATCAGCATGCAGTGCAGCAGCAGCAGATACTTCAACAACAATTTTTAATGCACTCAGTGTATCAGCCACAACCTCCTCCATCACAGTACCCTACAATGGTAAGTGTTACATAATTTTTAGAGATTTCTCTCTTAGTATTCATTATAATGTTGGGATTCACAGTATGAATGGTGATTGTGAATTTAATAATTGAAAATAAATTGAAGTGAATTTATTGCCATGTATTTTATTGAAAACAGGCATAATATATTCTCTAGCAGTCTTAAATTGTGCTAAACTATGACACCTATATGGCACATTCTGATTAATAACATACTTTCTTATAATCTAAGAAAAATGATCTGTTACCTATAATACTTGCCAATATGTGTCTTCTGTAAATATCTGCTGAGTAAAAATAAAACCCAAAAAGAAAGTACATTTGCTTCAGAGAATAGTTTGACCTCACTGAATGCTGTGTGCATGTATGCCTCTATCATTCTGAACTTCATCATGATGTATGATTACAATGTACCAATAAAAAAAATAAAAAGAAAGGAATTGTAAAAAAAGAATAGTTTGACTTTTTTTTTATAGCAACCAGTATACTTATAGTGACTAAGCTACTTTCTTGTCTTTTTCTTAAAATATTTAAAGGAGGATTTTCAGGCTGGCTGTGAGCCTAGCTTTACAACTTCTTAAATATATAAAATTTATCCAGCTATAGTTTTTTAGTAACAGAGTTGCTCTTTCAAATGTACATTGTTTTCTAGGTTTCTGGTTTGGTCATCAGCATGAAAGGGAAGGAAAACAGTAAGATGCAATTCTTACAGTGCTTAGTGACTTAAGTATTGACTTGGATAGTATCACTTCTTGTTTCAGATGCAGCACTATCAGCAGGCTTTCTTGCAGCAGCAGATGCTAGCTCAACATCAGCAGTCTCAACAGCAGGCTTCACCTGAATATCTTACCTCCCCTCAAGAGTTCTCACCAACCCTAGTTTCCTATACTTCATCACTTCCAGCTCAGGTTGGAACTGTAATGAACTCCTCCTATAGTGCCAATAGGTAAGTATTTTTCCAGTGAATAAAAGGAAATTATTATGGAAGTGGATGTATTGTTGAGAATGGTGGTATTAAGTTGCTCTTAAAGTAGTCCATCTTGCTGTAATGCTGTCTTTTTTTCCTCTTCTTAGTTCTCTCTACTGGTCTCTTTGCATTCTCATCCTTCCATTCCCATCAGTTAATTCTGCTAACTGCTATTTATAGATATGGTTTAGCAATATGTAATAGCATGTGGGGCTCAGGAAATTATTGGCTTGTATGTAAAGGCATTCATTGTAATTGAAGTAGAAACAAAACCATAATAAGCTACTTTAGTAGTTTAAAATAATCCTTGTAGGCAAGTTAGCTTTTCCTAATTATATATTATTACATTGAGTTAATTTGACTGTTTACTCATAAATGTTGTGTAATTTGGTTAAAACAGGGACAAAATTTTTTAATGTATCATGTATAGTAAATTTACTGTTACCATAGCATAGTTGGGGAATTTGGCTGAATTTTGGCTATTCAGTTACATTGGTTAATGGAGTGAGTTTTTATGGATAATTCATATGGAAAGCATTATGGAAAATGGAATAACTATATTCAGATTTTCTCACACTTAGATATGATATACTAAGTACTTTAGGATCTTATAATTAATAATCATTATTAATGCTTTCTCATGTTTTTAAATATATACGAGAAAGTAGCTGTTAGACTTCAGTTACTGGAACATTATAGTTCTTACACAACACTGTTTCAGGATTTGAATCATTAGCTAGGAAGAAGTGTTCACAAACTGCACTGGAGAGGTGGGCATGAGGTACAGCAACATCAGTAGCATACTTAATGAGATCCTGTTTCAAAATAACAAATAAAATAGGGATGGGATGTAGCTCAGAGCTAGACTGCCCCTGGGTTCAATCCCTAATACCAATAAAGAAAGAAAGAAAGAGAGAAAAAGAAAGAAAGACCTCATGAAGAAGATCCTGTCAGTTCTTTCTAACAGATGAGAAAGCTGAGGCATAGAGGGGTTAAGGAACACAGTTAGTGACTTTCTATAGGTGATTACAGAGCTAGACTGCCTTGTGGATTTTGTAGCTAGTGTACCTTATGGGGATGGTTCAGAGCCCAAGGTATTCTCTCTCCATTTCTCCATCCTGTACCCTAATCTGCCATCTCAACTGCAGTAAAATGATCTGATTTTCCAAGTGCTTATAAAATATGAATTAGGCAATGTACATTTTTCTTATTTTTTTGTCTCTCAATTGTTATAATAGGTCAGTTGCTGAGAAAGAGGCAGTTGCAAATTTTACAAATCAGAAGAACATCAGTAACCCACCTGATATGTCAGGGTGGAATCCTTTTGGAGAGGACAATTTCTCCAAGTTAACAGAAGAAGAACTGTTGGACAGAGAATTTGACCTTCTAAGATCAAGTAAGGGACACTTGAAGGCTTATTTTGCTTCACAGTAAAATAACAGCCCCATAATTATTCAGCAAGGCCAAAGACTGTTTTGAGTTGATGTACATAAAATTCTTTTTGTGCATTTGAGGGCAAAATTCAGGCCATCTTCTTTAATATATACTACCAAACTATGTTGTGTGCATTTGAAATTAATTGCTTTATAGTAGCTGTTAAATCCAAGACTGTTGATAGTATCTTAACACTTACTACTGCATATCTCTGAATGTTAAATTCAAATATCTCCAAAACATGGAAAATATTCAAATAAAAAGGGGGAGACATTAGTATTTTGCCTTACTAATCATTTTGCAGCTCTGTTTTGTCACACACTCAATAGAAAATATTGTGGGTCTGAGATGCCCTTTGAAAATGCCTGAAAGAAAACATGGGCTATTACATTATGTTAATGTTTTGTAACGCCCTTTTAATGAGTGATAACTAAAAGGGCTGCTTTGTTGTCCTGATATGGCAAAAGTTAAATAAATTCTTTTTTACTTTAAATCAGATATCTCAATGTTTTTACTTGGAATCATTGCCTTTTCTTAAACTACTATATAACAGTATATATGTTAACACATATGTTAGGTAGTTTAAGCCTTGCTATATATATTTTAGAAATGTTCTCTTTTGGAAGAGGGATGTGGGATGTTTTGAGGAAGTTTGCAAAATAGAAGCAAAACACTCACTTCGGGGTGTTTAGATAATTTTCAAGTTTCTGAAGCTGTGCGTATGTGTTGTTTCCCTTTTGTATGTTAAAGAAGGTCTTAATAGTCCCCAGTTTCTAGTTTTTATTTTATTTAGGTATCTGACCGTATGAATACACTTAATTAAATACTTTGTTCCAAATAGGTATTTATTTTATGTAAACCTTACAAATGCCTTGCCTTCTTGTAATAATAGTTGCTTGGGATTTAAATTTGTATTTTACATAATGGTTATATATAATGAAGATTTAATTGATGATTAAATGTAGATACAAAGAGTTCTGAGCCCTTAATAAAGGTTTGTTAACTTTGGTAAGACCAATCTTACACCCTATTAAAAAAATTTTTTTAAACCACAACCTTTTTGTTTGACATTTTTCCTAGAATTTATGTTGAGTATCCCCAAAAGTGAGGTTTTAAAAAGGAAAATGGAGTATCTCCTTCTTTTGGAGGGATAGTAGGAGATACAGACAGTAGCCAAATCATTATAAGTTATAGGGTGATTTTAAAAGAAAAAGGTATTAATTTTAATCTGTTCTGATAAGGGTTTGCTAAATTGGTATTTTCTACTCCTTGGGTTAAAAAAAAAATCATGCTAAAAAATAAAGCAGTGTATGGAATAGGTAAAGGATTCTAATTATTTTGTGTCCTATAAAATGTACAATTCTGTGCTCTTGACAATTTGTAGTGACACTTAAATTTTATTTATTTGGCATAGGCAAAAATGGTACATGAATATGCTTGTATGTATAATTTCATAAAAATTGCGTTAGCTTTACAATTTTCAACAAGCTGTTTATTTTCAGACTTCAGGGTTAGATAGCATGTATAGTTTGCATGTATTTGTGCACACATGTATGCCAAACAAGGGTAACTAGATTGCAATCTCAGAAAACTCCCGCAGCTGCTGCCAGTCTTACTTCCTCCTTTGTAAACTGGGATAAAGTGGTGTCAAACTCAGGGTTGTCAGGAGAATTAAATGAAATAATATCTTTAAAGAGTCTGCCATTTTCCCTTTCCTCACTTTTTGTACATGTCTTTAGTCTCTGACTTAAGAGGGGTTTGGTCTTCAGCTAGCACATCTAAATTATTAGGTTTCTCAATTGGTAACTTAATAAACAGATTAGAGTAGGCTTTGTTGGATAAACACATCAACAGCAGAAAGAACAGTGACAGCAAGTTTTTCCCTTAATAATTGATAATCATTGTTACAGGGTTCAAAGGTTGTGAGACATCTTTAATAAACAAAGAAATCAGTAATGTATAGAATGTAGTTTAGAAACATTTCTTCCCATAGTTTCTTTTAACTGTAATATTCAGTCACCTTTAATATCTCTTTAGTACAAACAGTGAAGTATCTAATATATTATTTTTTGATAGGGTTTACTTTATACTAGTAGGCAAAAGACCCCTTCCAGAAACTTAAGAATTTCAGTAGAAGACTAACTGATGTGAAAATTGATGGTCGGTCATTATTGGTTGGTTCGTTTGTCCCTAACAACTTTTTGTAAAATAAAGAAAAAAATTACTAATGATTTTGAAATGCAGATAGGATATTTGTACTTTTTTTCTTGGTATAAATATATATTAAATTTTCCAAAGTCATTTCTAAAATAATTTGTATTTGATTGACGAGATGTTTTCCAATGAGAGACTGAAAACCTTTATATGATCCTTAAAAATGTAAGCATTATCCATGTAATGATGTAATGGTTGTCAGGCAGCCATAGTCAGAATAATACATTGCCATGTGAACTTTTTACTTTTCAATTGATATGTGGTTATTTCCTTAAAGCAAGAAAGAAATAAAAAGGTATGCTGTCTAGGAAATATTTTACTTGTGTATATTATTTAGAAGATAATTTTAATATAATAGTATTTTCAGATATTATAATTTTAAAATGCTAGTCATTGATAACCCTTTTTTAGTGATCTTTAGGAAAACAATTGGTTCTATATATGAGGCAAAAAAACTTAACATATAAAATAGACTAGTCTTGCTTTTACTTTCAGTGAAAATGAACATATTTATGTTCAGAAATTTTATTGATTCCTAAGAACAATATGCTAAATCAAGATTAAGTATTAGTAAAAAGGCTTGTGTCAATTTTTTTTAATTTAATTTAATCTTGTACTTGTCATTTGTATTCAAAACATCTGGCATGTAAATTTTAGGAATCTAAGTGTCATAATACTTAACATATTAAACAATAATTAAGCTTGCACTTGTTCAGACAGTTGTGTAGTTCTACATGTTAATTAAAAATAATACTTAGCCGGGTGTGGTAGGTAGTGCCCACCTGTAATCCCAGTACTTGGGAGGACTGCAGGTTCAGGGACAGTTTCAGCAAGTAGTGAGACTCATCAACCTAGCAAGACCCTGTTTCCAAATTAAAATAAAATAGGGCTGGGGATATAGCTCAGAGGTAGAACGCCCCTGAGTTCAATCCCCAGTACTGCAAAAAAAAAAAAAAAGAATAAAAAATAGGGCTGGGGGTATAGCTTGGAGGTAGAATGCCCCGAGTTCAATCCCCAGTACCTCTGAAGATACTAAAGACTGTGGCTTTGCAATTCTGAGTATGTTAATTGTTTTATATATGAAGCCACAGAATAAAATAGATACAAGTGTTTGAGTGTATACTTAGCCTATTGTAAAATATTAACTCTCACCTTTTAGCTCATTGAGACCTATTACTATGCCTTCAGTGCAGATAGCACATCTTTTAATTTCAAGAGTATCAGAAGACTGCTTTTTAAAACCTTATTCATTAACCTTTGACCTTTAAGCCATTATTCATATAAAAGCAGCAGAGTGAACTTTTTAAAGTATTTTAAATTTATGATGATATTATGGAATATACATTTATCCTGGGATTTTTAAATCCTGTTTTTCTGTTTTATTTTTGTTTTGTTTTCCTTTGTGTTACTAGGGATTGAACCCAGGGATATTCTACCTCTGAGCTACACCTACAATCTGATTTTATTTTTATTTTGAAAAAGGGTCTCACTAGGTTGATGAGAATCTCACTTGCTGTGATCCTCCGGTCTCAGCCTCCCAAGTACTGGGATTACAAGTGTGTGCCACCACACCCAGCTAAATCTTGTATTTTTGCCATCTGTATCAATTAAAATTCTTGAAAAGATAGTTTTTATTTGCCAACACAATTGTTTTTAGAAGGCAGGAGGAGGTAAGTTTATTATATTGGACAAGTTAAACTCAAGCTTTGTTTTAATGTTAATAAAACCTATCATTTGAAAATGATAATTAAATACATTTTAGGGGTGACTATAGGTATTTGCAAGGTAGCTTCACATAACAATTTTGTTTTTATTTATAGATAATTATTTAAAAATTAACATGCATTTTATTATTATTATTTTTTTGTCGTACTGGGGATTGAACAGTAGTGCTCTACCTCTGGGCTACCCCCACCCAGTGTTTTTTATTTTGAAACAGGGCCTCACTAAGTTATTGTGTGCTGTTCTCAAACCTGCAATCCTCCTGTCGCAGCCTCCCAAGTCCTGGGATGACAGGTGTGTGCCACTGCGCCTTTCTAATATGTATTTTATATTTTGTATTTTGTATTTTGTGTGTGGGGACCCAGATTATCATGGCAACTTTAGAAATCCAAATGATTTGAAAAAGTTCCATTAAAAGTTGATTCTGTTTTATCAAAGAAGACAACGTGATCCATTTTATTATGAATTCCGATTTTGTTTAAAAATAATTATATAAATGAGCTTTGCATAGAGCGGTGTCTCATATTTTTTTTTACATGTTTGCGCTCCTATATAAAAATCAGTTTAAGCTGGGTGTGGTGGTGTGCACTTGTAATCCCAGTACTTGGGAGGCTGACTAGAGGATCAGGTTCGCGACCAGCCTCAGTACTTAGTGAGGCTTTTTACAACTTAGTGAGTCCCTATTTCAAAATAAAGAATAAAATATAAGACCAGGGGTATAGCTTTATAGCTTGGAGGTAGAATGCCTCTGGGTTCAATCCCCAGTACTACCTAAAAAAAAATTTACTCCTACATGATAATGTTTGTACTTTTGTCCTAACTATACAGTGCTGTTTACGTACATTTACTGTATGTTGATGGAGACAATATACCAGGTGCATAAGGATTCATAGAGACTTACTAGTAATTCTGCAGTTTTATAAACTGGAAACTATTGGTACAGTAGTGATTTATAAATTTGGAAAGATGTTAAAATACAGATTCCCAGATTTCTACTTAGATAATATGATTCATTAGGTCTGTAGTAGGGCCCAGGTAACTGCATTTTATATAGGAATTCTGGCAATTATGATGTAGATGATTTAGGAAGGAAGGAAATCTGGTCCTAAATCAGACTTAAGTAAGTACATACTCTTAGTCTTTCTTCATTTTCAAAAATGAGGCTTGGATATTCCTGTTATTCTGAGTTAGTTTCTCCCATTTGTTCTTTCCTGTTCCCGATGTCCTTTGTCTTCACTATTTTATACACCAGAATCTGGGAGATATGGGGAAATGTAGGAGGGTTCTGATATAAGCATAATCTAGGTCTGATTATGGATTCCCACAAGTTAGTAATCCTTTGTTATATAAATTATTCTCCAAACTCACTTTTTTCAGAAACTATGAATTTAGCTTTTCTTTAATAGGTGTTTTGACAATGAAGTATGAAAAAAAAATTTCATCATGCATTGACCATTTGTTACTGATTCCTGAATTAAGTATCCTGAATTTAAGATACAGTTAGTATCTTTAAAATTAATACCCAAAATAAAATTTCATTGTTAACCATTTTAATATTGGATTTGAAAAGTAAGTAGTACTTAATTTTAGGAAGTTTTATTTTTTTCTACAATCATTTGTCAGATGCGTTCAGCAACTCTTCATCAGGACTTTATACCTCAACAGAGTATTAGCATTTCAACAAATTTATACATAAAATTTTGAACAACCAAAAGTTTCATGTGGAAGTCACAGAGTTTGTCTAAGCTGAAAAAAAGTGGTAATTATATCTGTTGTCCTAAAGGCTTTTAGAAATTTAGTTGTCCATAGGAGTAATTTTTTTTTTTTTTTTTTTTTTTTTTGGGTGGTACTGAGGATTGAACTCAGGGGCATTCTACCTGCAAGCTACACCTCCAGCCCTATTTTTTATTCTTCATTTTGAAACAGGGTCTCATTAAGTTGCAGAGAGCCTCACTAGCTGAGGCTGGCCGCAAACCCAGATCCTCCAGTCTCAGCCTCCCAAATGCTGGGATTACAAGCATGCGCCACCACGAAGTGCCATAGGAGTAATTTTAAATACATTTAGGATACTATATTCTCCAGGGTCTTGCCTTCTCCAGAGTGTGCTGCTTGGAGCAACAGTATCAGTATCACCTGGGAGCTTGTTGAGGTGCAGAGACCCACCCCACACCTATAGAACAGAATCTGCATTTTCACAAATCCCAGATGATTGGAATGCACATTCAATTTCAGAAGCATTGTTATAGGGGATGCTGCTCTACCTTGGGGCTTTTTGCTTCACTCTGTAGTTTTAAGTCATTTTTAGAAGTTCTGAGTTGATTTGCATTCCTCTACCCCTCCTTGCAGTCCCTTAGAATTCCACTGGAATCAACTTACCCAAAGAATTCTTGAGGATAGGCCAGCCTGCATATAAATTGGATTTCTTTGAATGGCTATGGACCGAAGGGCTAATCCTGGGAATGCCTAAAATATCTGGCAGAATAAGTCTCAAATCATCTAATAGTATAATTTTGGTGGCTAAGAATCAGAGGAAAGAGATATCCTACAAAAATCAGAAAGTTCTCAGTTAACATTAGTGTTTACTATGTAAAGAGTTTAAGAGCAGGGAAAAGATAATCATTACTAGGCAATTAAGATATATCAGTTCTTCCTCAGACACACCAGGTCTGCTTCTGTCTTCAAGTTCATCCAGCTGCTCCTCTTCCTGGCTGTTTTTCCCCAGGTATACACTCCTTGGCCTCCAATTCTTTTCTCACCTAGTGACTATTTAGAATCACTCTATTTTTACTGCCTGTTTCCCTAATTCCTTTTATTCTGCACTACATTTTTCTCTATAACTTTATCAGTTTTTAACATTATATATTTCATTGCTTATTAATTTTTCTTTGACAGCATCATATAAATCACATGAGGGCAGGGATCCTTGTTTTGTTTCATTATTACATGCCAGTTGCCTAAAACAGTGCTTGGTACATGTTAGATGCTCAAATATTTGTTGAATGAATAAATAAACTGTATCTGGTTTTATATCTGTGTGTATGTGTACACACTCATGTGAAAAGTTTGGTAGTAGTAATAAAGTATAATGAATTGCTTTTTATTGCTATTGAGAAATAAGATTTGTTCTTATGAATGAGCTACCACTTGCAATGTTTTGCCTATAAAATTCTTTTTTTGACAAGTATGTCTTTGATAAGTAACTAGGGTTCAAATTTAGGTCCCAACTTGTTACAAGTTGTAGCCAATTATTATTTAATTGAACCAGGCTAACATATCAGGTTAATTTAGTGAGACCTAGCACAGATTATATTGTTAAACTTATCTTTTTAGCAATAAGTGTGTATTAAATTCAAGCCTCTGCCTTAATACTTAGAATAATGGAACTCTGAATTGAGTATTTTTCAAAAAGGCTATTGCTTTGTTTAATTTTCACTTTTATTTATACAGAAGTGTATCACCTTTTATTTAAAGACCATTTTGTTTTATTTTATTTTCTGTTTTGTTTCATCTTATTTTTGCAGACAGGCTCGAGGAGAGAGCATCCTCAGATAAGAATGTAGAACCACTTTCTGCTCCACATAACCATCCTCCAGAAGATCCTTTTGGTTCTGTTCCTTTCATTTCTCACTCAGGCAAGTTACATATGTAACATTACCATCATTAAAAATACACCATGAACACTGAGACAAAATCTTATCAATTAAAGCTAAAGTAAGAATCAGGTGTAGTTATAGAAAGTTAGAATAGAGCCAGGCATGGTGACACACGTTAGTAATCCCAGTACTTGAGAGGCTGAGACAGGAGGATTGCAGGTTCGTGGCCAGCCTCAGCTACTTAGTGAGGGTCTCTGCAACATAGTGAGACCCTGTTTCAAAATAAAGAATAAAAAAATATGGCTGGGGCTCAGAGGTAGAATGCCCCTGGGTTCAATCCCCAGTACCACATACACAATAAAAAGAAAGTAGAATAGAAAATTATTTTAATCTTTACCCACCCTTGTCTTCCTAGATTAATCTTACTGGATTAGTTAGTTGTACCTTTTCCAACAAGGAAAAATAATTGGTTTACATAATAAAAACTTAAAGTGTTTCATTTCTTCTTTATTATTGGATACTATTAAAGAAAAAACAACCCATGTAAAAACAACCACTCCCTTTTATATGTTTAAAAGGCATTTCAAGATTTTATACTTGGTCTTTGCATTAAAATCTATTTTCCTAGTTTATATGTGCTCTTTCATAGTTAATGCATTAATGATTTTGTATTTGTCATAATCTCTTTGTTTTGGCTACTCTTCTTTTAATATCTCAGCTTTTGATTTCAATCCTGAATTTAAATATTGATATTACTATTTAAAAATATTTTTAGCCATAATTTCAAAGTTATTACCCAGTTAACACTTGGAAGATACTAGGGTGGGATAGGATTCCACTTTGGCATAAATGAATTTTTGCCTCTGGCCATAGTGGAGAAAAATGAGTTTTAAACTTGGTAAATGTAAATATATAGGAAGAAATTATGCTTTGTTATATGGTGAAAGTTTAGTTTAAAATATTCAAGAAAGCTGTCACCCATGTTCATTGGTTCTATTCTTTTCTTACTCAATTATAGTAGAATCATCACTACCATTTAAAAAATGCATGGAAGAATAGCCACGACGGAAAAGTTAGGAATGTAAAGCCATCAGAAGAATTGGGTGTTCAGGATTTCTAGATCATAGTGCCAGGAGCTGGGGCTGTAGCCCAGTGGTAGAATGTGTGCTTAGTATGGTGAGGTCCTAGGTTGGATCCCCAGCAGGAAAAAAATATATATTATATTGCCTACTGATGCTATAGCTGTCTTTGTGTATGTAAATACACTCTAATATTCACATGAAATTGACTAACGATGCATTTTTCAGAGCATCCTGGTCTGTCCCGGTTTTTAAGAAATATGTGGCTGTATACGTAGATGCCCTTTTCCTCACCCTTCCAGAACAGTTTTTGGATGAATCAGTATTCAATGTATGCATTTTTGAATATGTAAATATTTGTCACCACTACACCATGATAACATTTCCTTTATTCTATAAGATTTTGTTTCTCCTGTAGTTACTGTTTATAAGTACTATGATTTTTGTTTGTTTAGTTTTTAAATGTACCTTATCATTTATTCATCTCCATTTGGAATTATAAATTTCCTTCCAATTTAAGGTGGATGTCATTTTCATTTTTACTGGTTACATCTTTCATGGAGCTACGCAATCTGAATTCTGGGCCTGCCACACACTTCTAATCCTAGTATTTTCTGTAACCCTTTAATCTCCCTGAAAATTCCTGGATCTCCTCTGTTCTCTTTTTGTGGTTTAGTAGAGCAATTCTCCTAGTCATTTCTTGAGAAGGTATGCATGGTAGAGAAAGTTTTAATAAACTTTCCTGCCTAAAATTATCTTCTTTCCCTAAACTAACACTAGATTGATAATTTGGCTAGGAAAATAATTATAGATTAGATAAAATTTTCTCTGTGAATTTTTAGAGGCTCGTTATCATATTCTACCTTCTCAAATTGCTGCTGAGAAATCTGATACCATTCTAATCACTAATCCCTTATACGTATCCCGTGGTGAGTATATGTATGTATGTATGTATGTATGTATGTATGTATGCATGTGTGTACGTACTTATTCTCTTTTCTCCATGGCCATTTTTAGCATTCTTATTAATGTACTATAAATATTCAAGATATTTTACATTAGGATGGAGTCGTTTTTATTCACTGTATTGAGGGCCTAATGGGCCTTTTTTGTCTGGAAACTTGCATTTTCTTTCCTTATATTTTATGGTAATTTTTTTTCTGTTTTTGATAAATTTTGTTATTAGGATATTATGCTTTGTGGATTGATCCTTTAATTAATTTCTCTGTTTTCCAGTTCTTTTATATTTACATCTTAGAAGTTATCTTAATTTTATATTACAACCATTATTTTTAATTGCAGCTATTTCGTGGATGCAGTGTATTTTCATTTCTCTGAGGATACTTTAATTTTGCACATTTTTGTCATGACTTTTCTTTTTTTTTTTAAATTTTATGAATGACCACTAATCATTTGCTTCTTAGAGAAGGTAACATTTTAAAAAATAACTTTTATTGGTGCATTGTAATTATACATTAGAGTGAAGTTCAAAGTGATCAAACATATGCACACATAGCATTTGGTATAATTCTTTCTGGATGCCACCCTATTCCCCCTGACCTTCCCGTATGTGTTAGTGAGATTGGTAGTTATACCTTTATATGTAGACATACCGTTATTTGAACTACTTCCTTCCTCAAACCTCCTTTCTTCTTACCTCCCGTCCCCAACCCTCTTCCACTGTCTTATTGGAGTGTAAAATGTTTTGGGGATGTGGAGGAATGTGAGAGTAGAGGGTGCCTAGTCTTAGATACAGTCTATTTGACCATGATGTATTTTTTTAAAAATATGGCTGGTTTTAGTTTATAAAATAATTTTTAATCCATGAAGAATATTGGCTTTTTGTTTTCTTTGCTTGTCATGTGTTTGTCGAGTTTTATTTCAGAGTTACTCTGGCCTTATAAAATGAATTGGGAAACATTAGCACTATATTCTATTAGAGTTAGTATGTGGTTTGTATTTGTTTATTTGTTTGTTTTTCTTCCTTAAATATTTAGTGGGATGGGCCCAATGAAGTAAAGTGGTCTTAGAATTTTGGGGAGGAAATATTTTGAATACATATTTAATTTCTTTAATAGACATAGGGCTGTTTAGATGTTGAGTTTTTTCCCAGTGTTTATTTTGAAATTTGTCTCAAGTATGTCTATTTTATCTAAGATATTGGGTTTTAGTAATGTAAAGTTTTTCATGATATTCTAGTATCATTCTTTCAAAATCTGGAATATCTATCCTGATATTCCTTCTTTTATTCCTAGTAGTAGTGATTTGTGTTTTTACCATTTTGGCTTGCTAAGACTCACCCAAGGTGGATCAAGTATATTACTTTCTTAACCCATTTTTTTTAACTTTCTTTGACTCATTTATTTAGGCTATAATTCTTATTTCTTCTATTTTGGGGACAATTTGTTATCCTTCTTCTAGCTTCTCAAACAAGGCTTAAACATTAAACTTCATATTAATCTTTTTAAAGTGCAGGTGTTAAGCACTATTTTTAGCTATAGTCCATATATTTTGATATGCTATGTTTATCATTGAATTAAAAATGTTTCTAATTTTCCACAAGTTCTAAAAAGTGTTTTAAATTTTTAAATCCCAGAGAACTTTGGGTGGATTTTTGTAAAAAGAGGATTCAATTTCCTGAAGTAAATGGTACTGAAAGAAATAAAAGGACTGATTATTCTTTTTCTTTTTTACCAAAGTTTATTCTTAAATATACAACAGACTTCAAGACAACACTTCATTCTAGTTATACGTGCTAATGATGTTAAAGCAAGGACTCTGCACATGTTTAAATAAGAATGGAATCAAGGATCACTGTCATTTCAGTCACAAGAGATAGATTACTCTGCCTTCTTGCCTGCCCTCTGTCCCTTACTTCCATTGGATCCCAGAGGCATTCTACCTCCTAGTTTAACCCCCAGCCCTATTTTATTATTATTTTGAAACAGGTCCCACGTAAGTTGCTGAGGGCCTCTGCTAAGTTACTGAGGCTCTCCTCAAACCTGCGATCCTCTTGCCTCAGCCACCCAAGTACTGGGATTACATGCATATGCCACTATGCCCACCTTGCCATATTTCTTAATTCCACCTGTGGCT
Source organism: Graphiurus murinus (assembly GCA_004027655.1). NCBI lineage: Eukaryota > Metazoa > Chordata > Mammalia > Rodentia > Gliridae > Graphiurus > Graphiurus murinus. The sequence continues at coordinate 111,716 of PVLC010000208.1, read as the reverse complement.
GGGGGCTCTTCCCTACAACTTTCCCTTTTAGGTCCTTGAGTGTTTTCTTTTTGTTACTGCTTGAGAGCCTTATCTTCTTTATCCGTTTCCTTGGCCTGTTCTTGGGTTGTTTCAGGGCTTTTTTTTTTTTTTTTTTTTCTGCCATCTTTGCAGCTGGACATGGCACCTGCTATTCCTTCCCTAGATCCTGCTCCCTCTCCCTCTCCCTCTCTGTCTCTCACTCTCTTTCTCCCTCCCTCCATCCTTCCCTCCCTCCCTCTGTGTGTATGTGTGTGTGTGTGTATGTGTGATACTGGGGATTGAACCCAGAAGGATTCTACCTCTGAGCTACATCCCCAGCCCTATTTTATTTTTTATTTGGAAACAGGATCTTGCTAAATTGCTAAGGCAGGTCTTAAACCTCTGATCCTCCTATCTTAGCCTCCCAAGAACTGGGATTACCATGCCTGGCTTCCTCTCTCTCTCTCCCCCCCCCCCCGCCCTCCCCCTCTCTTTTAAGTAATAAAATAAAAATGAAATTAAGATTCAGCTGGAAAAAATGCCTAGATCTGTACATTTATTAAGGAAACTGGGATATGAATGAGGATTTATTTCAGATCCAATTTTAAACATCTAACAGCATTAGAAAATTTTTGGAGTGAAGGTCATAATATTATTGCATAGATATTATTACATAGTTACAGCTTTTAATTAGTTGCAATCATAGTATGCATTTAATGTTCTCCCTTTGCCCTTATGAATCTATAAACTAATGCTTTTTGTCATCAGGATTGTGTCAAGATTATGTGTGTTCAATCTAAGATCCATTTCTTTTTTTTTTTTTTTTTGCGGTACTGGGGATTGAACTCATGGGCTTTCTACCTCCGAGCTACACCCCCAGCCCTATTTTTTATTCTTTATTTTGAAACAGGGTCTCACTAAGTTGCGGAAGGCCTCACTAGGTAACTGAGGCTGGCCGTGAACCTGGATCCTCTGGTCTCAGCCTCCCAAATGCTGATATTACAAGCTTGCGCCACCACGCCTGGCCTAAGATTCATTTCTTATCAGCTATATGACCCAGGCAAATGACCTTTTCCTTCTCTGTATCAGTTTACTCATCTATAAAACAGATATGATGATAATAGTATATAACATGTGACTAATAGTATTCTTAATAATTAGTAAGAAAAATATTTGTGAAGCATGAAAAATGTTGGACAACAGTTTTTCAAGAAATGTTTTTGTCTTGGTTTCTTTTTATATATGGTGAATCCAGTGCAATGAAATCCTCACTGTTACTTTAAAAACTGTTACTTTAAAATTTCAACCTATTAGTTTAAATTTCATATATTTCAATACCTGGCAATATGTCTTCTTGAATTTTACAAATGATTTATCTTTTCACTTAACAGGAATTTCTAAGATGTTAAATCTCTAATATTTGGTTACACTGTATTTGATCAAATTATGTCTTTGGTGCTACTTTTGCAAATTCAACAGAAGTTTGCAATATTTTAAATAATTCTTTATAAATATCCTTATCCATGAATATTTAACACAAAACATTTCTAGGAGAGGATTGCTCAGCCAAGAGTATATACATTTACAAAATTCATTTATTTTTAGATATTCCTGTGGAATGAATACACCAATGTATGCACTCACTCTACTGTTTGAAAATGCTTAGCTACTTGGAATGTTTAATCTTAGAATTTTGATATTTCCCTCAAACATATTGTTTTATTTATTATTATTATTATTATTATTATTATTATTATTATTGCAGTATTGGGGATTGAACCCAAGGGCATTCTACCTCCGAGCTACAACCCCAGTCCTATTTTTTTTTTTTTTTTTTTGTGGTACTGGGGATTGAACTCAGGGGCCTTCTACCTTTGAGCTATACCCCCAGCCCTGTTTTTTATACTTTATTTTGAAACAGGGTCTCACTAAGTGGCGGAGTGCCTCACTAGGTAGCTGAGGCTGTCCGCGAACCTGGATCCTCTGGTCTCAGCCTCCCAAATGCTGGGATTACAAGCGTGCACCACCATGCCTGGGTTCCAGTCCTATTTTTTATTCTTTATTTTGAAACAGGGTCTCACTAAGTTGCGGAGGGCCTCACTAAGTAGCTGAGCCTGGCCATGAACCTGCGATCCTCCGGTCTCAGCCTCCCAAGTACTGGGATTACAAGCGTGCACCACCACGCCTGGCTCCCTCAAACATATTGTTTTAAGTATATTGTTTTGGGGAAGATGTATAAGTGAGCTGGTAAGTAAATACTATATGGTACTGTTTTATATGTATACACACATATGTTTAAAATGTGGAATGGAATTAGCATGCATATTTTGCTGATGGCATTACCAAATGGTATTTTTTTCTGGAAAGCATTTTAAGAATAAAATATTTATGTTCTTTGATATTTTTAACCTTATTTAGGGAGCTTATTGTAAGGATTTTTAAAATTTTAGGAGAAGTGTAGCTATCAAAACATTCAGTACACATTCGGGAGGCTGAGACCGGAGGATCCGGGTTCGCGGCCAGCCTCAGCTACCTAGTGAGGCCTTCCGCAACTTAGTGAGACTCGGTTTCAAAATAAAGAATAAAAAATGGGGCTGGGGATTTAGCTCGGAGGTAGAATGCCCCTGAGTTCAATCCCCAGTACCGCAAAAACAAAACAAAACAAAAAACATTCAGTACAGCATTAGTTGTAGAGGAATATTTCATCATCTTAAACACCCAATATCAGGCACATGATTAAATTATGGACTATTTAAAAGATGAAATTTGATGCAGCACATTTTTTTTTTTTTTAATGGCAATGGCTGGGCATGGGTGATACACACTTTTAATCCCAGTACTTGAGAGGCTGAGACAGGAGGATCACAGATTCATGGCCAGGCTCAGCAACTTAGTGAGACCCTCTGCAGCTTAGTGAGACCCTGTTTCAAAAATAAGAGAATAAAATAGGGCTAAGGGTGTCGTTTAGAGGTAGAATGCCCCTGGGTTCCATCCCCAGTGCCACAAAACAAACAAACAAACAAACAAAAACAAAATGATGGCAAGGAAGATTATATGTCATTGTACAAAAGTATGCTATAGTTGAATTAAACTTTCTAAATGAAAAGTGTAAAAGAAAAATGTAAACAATAGTGAAAAATAACCATATCATGAAACTTTGAATAATTTAGAACAATATTCATAACCTCAATATTATTAGCACAGCTATAGTTCTTTAACTACAGAGATGTCTTCTAAGAAATATAAGACAGTTTCATGATTGTGCGAATATTATAGTGTTCACTCATAAATTAATATGACTAGGAGGTCACTAGGCAATATATTCTTACAGTATATTCTTACAATATATTCTTCGTGTATGCTAGACAAGCAGTCAATCACTGAGCTGCGTTTACAGCTCATAAATTTTATACTTCTTAAGAAAAGTGTTTGTAAAACTTTTCATCATTTTTCTTTCCATTTAGTGCCTCGTTTTCATAGCACTTTACACTGCTAAGAGCTCAGGCATGAATAGATAACTTTGTATCAATTTGCATTTGCATTGGTGCTTCTTATTTCTTCCACTTTTCAATTTTCCAGCCTTGGTTAATACAGGTATAGTCTCAGAAGTTTATTAATTCAGGAGCTATTATTAGTTATGGTTTCATCTAAAAATATAAAAGGATTATAATAATAAAGATTAAAGTTCTGCCTCTCAAGGGTTTAGTGTGTGTTTAGGTAGAGATGGACATGAAATCTGTATGCAATTCAGAGTTGAAGGTGCTGCAATATGTATACGTAGTCAGAGCACAAAGGAGATAGCTGCCTTACAATGGTTGGGTTGGGTTGGGAAACCAGGAAAGCTTCATGGAAAAGATGTTATTTATATTAAGTCCTAATAAATGAATATATGTGGGTCGACTTGCAGGAAAAATAGGAAAGAGCATTCAAAACAGAGCAAACAGTTGTGGGCAAAGGCTAGAGACATTGAATATGTTGAGGAAAATGCCGGTATTTGAGGATGACAGTATTAGATGAAGGGAAAAATTAAACTGGAGAGATAGGCAAGGACTATAATATGGAGACAATGGAGGAAATGGAAAGACTTTAAACAGAGAAGAATAAGATTTGCATGCATTCTAGAAAGAATACACTGTGGACTCCAAACTGGATGACTGAAATTAGAGCTAGGAAGACCAGTTATAGGGCAATGCCCCCCAAAGTGTGGTTTGTAGCAAAATGGCTACAGAAATGAAGAGCAGATGAAATATTGGCTTTGTGTTGAGTCACTTGGACAACATGAATTGGGAATATGAAGATAAGAAATAAACCTATTCCTTGACCACTGGTCATTTGCATAGTGATTAAAAGGCTCTTGCAGAAGATATGCTTAAAATGATGGCCTGAGAGATGTTACAGAGGCAGAATCTATAGGATTTGTTAATCATCTGGGAAGGAGCCAGGGGCCTTGAGGGAGAGAAACCTAAAATTATGATCAGAATTTTGGTTTGATGAAATTGGCAATGTTCCTTTTTGGAAAGGGAAAATACAGAGTAGGTCAAGGAGACAAGTTCATTTTCTCATATGCTGAGTTTGAGTTTTGATGGGGGTGGGTGGAAGGCATTGGAATCTTACTAGTAGGCATTCAGGCACAAGGGAGAGGCATTCAAGTTAGAAATTTTGGGCAGAGAGGCAGATTTACATAAGGAAAGAGATAAGAAATCTGTCTGGAGAGTTAGAAAAGGGAGTAGAAGGCTGAGAAGAGAATTCAGAATAATTCTTACAGTTCAGGGCAAGACAGAGGGGAGGAAGGCCATAGAGACAGGAGAAGTAAAAGAGAGCTGAAAGGAAAAAAAAAAAAAATTAAAGGACTAACTGTACCTTGTGAAATACTCCTGAAGATAAGGTGACTGGAAGTAGTCCATTAGATTTAACATGGAGCAATATTTGCTCTTGGTGAGAATATTATAATTGTAATCCTGATTCCATTGGATTGAGAAGTAAATTGGGGAATGAGGACATTGAGACATCAGTGGTGGATTCATTTTTGCATTTAGGGAAAGGTAGGTCAGAGTTATGGGGAGGATTTTGTTTAGTTTAAGATGTGGCAAATTTTACATTCTAGCTGGGTATGGTAGCATACACTTATAATCCCAGTACTTGGGAGGCTGAGACAGGAGAATGGTGGGTTCCTGGCTCTCCGCAATTTAGTGACACCTTGTTTCAAAATAAAGAATAAAATAGGGCTGGGGCTATAGCTTGGAGGTAGAATGCCTCTGGGTTCAATCCCCAGTACCTTCCGCCTACCTCCAAGCCATAAAAGTTGCAGGAGAGATAGAGAATATCAGAGCCTATTGAGGAGTGGGATTTTACTTTCATTTGAAAGATTCATAGAGAAATTAGTGAAGAAGGCCAGATTTTCCCATTGATTTAAATGACTTTCTCTGTGTTAGGTGATATGTAAGTAGAATTCTTTCTTTGATGTTTCCAATTTGAAGCTTCCAAGGAGGTAAGTATTTCTACAATAGAAGAACAAAGTCAAGGAGCCTCTCACACTGGTGTAGAAGGATAGTGGGGTGGATGATGGTTGGCACAGAGGGGAGAAGTATTAAGGTATTGATCATAAGCATCTGATGCTTGGACTAAGTTGTGAAAGACAAGGATTTTGCAGAAGAAAAATAGAAGAAAAGGTGTTCTGGGCAAGTGGAATAACCTGAGGAAGGGCCTGATGTGTTCAAGGAAGGCAGAGGAGTGGCTGCTTACATGAGTGACTTGCTTAAAGTCACACAGTTCTTAAGTAGGAACCCAGCTCTGATTCTAAACTCTGTTCTATAAATAGCAAAAGTAAAGCATTTAGATAACCTGCTTCCTGTTTTAGATCAAAATCTACAAGAATATGAATAACATAATAGAAATGTCATTTTATAGCATTTTTAATCTGGCTGGGGAATACTGTTTGCAACTCTTCTTTCACTTAAACACTGTCACTTGGCCTGTCTTAAGAGAAATAATACAGACTTTGATAAAACCTTATCCTAATCCACTAATCCCGGGACCCAACTTGGTAAATTGCAGGGAAATGTTGGCTGGCAGTATGCTACCAATTCCAAGTGAGGTTTAAAGTCTTACAGCCCCTCCCTGTACCCTAGATGATGAGACAACAGAAGGCATGTAATTACAATAGCAGTTTCAAGCCATTTTATCCTCTCTAATCTGATAGTAAAGAAAAGAACATCAAAACCAAATTCCTTGCTTCTTAAATGATTAAAAGTGTACCACCTGCTTTATAACTAAAAGAACAACTGCCTTCTACATGGAAGCCTGATTAGAAGAGAGGTGATGTGAAAAGTATGATGCAAACATGCTCCTCTCCTTACATTTGATGTTTTCTAGATTAATTTGTTTATTTGGAATAGTTTATTGTTGTAGCTGGCACTCTCACTGCTGTGAGCCAAACACCTGACATAAAAAGCCTAGGAGAAGAAGGGCTTCTTTTGGGTCTCACAGTTCTGGAGATTTCAGTCTTGTCAGGCTTGCTTCTAAGCGGGAGCCTGGGCTACAGGTCCTCAGGGTTCATGGCAGGGGACAGAGAGAGCTTGAGACTTATGGTGGCAGGGGGGAGAGAGACTGCAGGGGCCAGCTGGGAAAAACCACTGTCCCTGGCCATGTCCCCAGGGGAACCTCCAGCTGTGTCCCAATTCCAGCCATGGCTGCACACAGCTTAACCCATGAGCTTTGGGGGATATTTAAAATCCAAACTGTATCACTTATGAAGGTTCATTTATGATTTGAGAATACATATTTTACAATATTTATTTAAAATATGTGGTATTAACTAGGATCTTAGTCTTTTTATGAAGTATTTGTTTAGAAGAATATTATAACAAATACCAAAAAATTGAGCCAAACAAATGTCATTTTTGGTACTGACCACAGATTTGGCTTTTGAGTTGGTGTCCTGTTTTGGACTGTGCAAGACTATGAGGTCTTTGAAATTTGAACACCTTTAGAAATTGCTGTTTTTGAAAACTCATGAACATAGAATGGGCAAATTCATGTTCTAGTATCCTTTTGGTGAGGTAAGCTTGTTTTTCAGAACTGCCTAGTTATTTTTACCTTGGTCAGTCATTTTCTAGTTCCATAGAATCAGCATGTGGGTTTCCGAATGCATAAATGAACACAATTGTTTTATAACTGTTTAAATGAATGATAAACTTCTTGAAGTCAGGTACTGTCTTATTCATCTTTGAGTGTATTTTAAAACCTTGCTGAATGAATTATCAAAATATATTTCAGCAATCTAACCTCTCACCCTCACCATTTAATAAACTTTCACTAAAATGATTAATGTTCATTTCTACCAGGTAAGTTCCATTATTGTTCCTATTTCATAGAGGAGTAAACTGGGGCTTATTTGGATGTTTTATCGTCCATGGAGTTTGTAAAGTTGAGTATACTTTTGTTTTTTTCTTAGAGCCTTACACTATTTATAGAATTAACCTTATAAACTCTATTTGGCAAAATGGAAACAATACAGTGTTCATCCTCTTAGTATTTTTTACATTTCAGACATGGTTTGGTAAAGAAGATACAAAGGAAATGCAAGACCAATCTATGGTTGTATTTTGTAATGGGTTGATGATAAGCTATTTTAATTTTTGCTACTGATGATATTCTGATGTGGTCTTAAACTTGGTCAGCTTTTAAATTCCTTATGTACAAAGAAAGTTTTGACTAAATCTTTAGGAATCTCTTCTTGTTCTGTGCTTTCAAGATGCAGTTGAAGTTGTGAAATAGGATTAAGGTTATCAACAGTTGAAAGAGATAAGAGAAAGCCAAGAACTGAGTTTTGGGTAATAACTGTGCATATCTTTGAAGTGGTAGGAAGTAATGACAATGATTTGATACGGAAATCAAGGGGGAGCCAGTGCCCTGGCATATGCTTGTAATCCCAACCACACAGGATTGCAAGAGGATCTCAAATTCAGGGCTAGCCTGGACAATTTATCAAGACTGCCTCACAAAAAAAGAAAAAAAGGGCTTAGGATGTAGCTCAGTAGTAGAGCACCCCTGGGTTCAATCCCTAATACCATAAAAAAAAAATGGAAAATTTTGAAGTGTTTAATATGATGGAAGGGGGAAAAGCTCTATGAAAGATCATAGCAAACCTTACAGAGCATTTTCACTTAATGTGGGAGTCTAATAGTGTGGAGTTAAGAGAATATATTTTCACTTTAATTCCTGCTACAAATTTGTGAGGCAGTACTATTGTTATCCCTACTTTGCAAATGAAACACTAAATAGTGCATGATTCCAAATAACATAAGTTGTCAAAGGGCACTTCATTTAGTATTTTTTGCTATTGAAAGAAGGGAAGTATGTTATATATTTTTAAATAGAAGTTACCAAATGGTTACTTTATTTCATTTGTTTAGTAAATGCTTGTTCTTTTACTATTGCTGAGTAACTGAAGCATTCAAGATTAGCTCTGAATAACTGTCTTGCAATTTATGTATGAGGTATATAATGTAAAGCTGTCTTGCAATTTATGTATGAGGTATATAATGTAAAGCAACGAGAATAATTATAAATAGAATTTGTGTGTTTAATGTTCTTGACATTTACTTCTATGATATTTTCCTTGCTTTAACATTTTTGTGGAATTTCCTTGAGAGACAGTTTATAAGCTACACAAGAGAACTTAAGAGTTCATTAGCAGCTGGGTGTGTGGCACACGCTTGTAATCCCAGCATTTGGGAGGCCGAGACCGGAGGATCCAGGTTCGCAGACAGGCTCAGCTACCTAGTGAGGCGCTTCACAACATTGTGAGACCCTGTTTCAAAATAAAGAATACAAAATAGGGCTGGGGGTGTAGCTTGGAGGTAGAATGCCCCTGAGTTCAATCCCCAGTACCGCAAAAAAAAAAAAAAAAAAAGAAAAAGTTATTAGCTGTTACTGCTGTACTCAATAATTGACTCAAATCTGCATTGTTTATCCTAGTCACTTGCCTTATTCTCAGGCTTTGGCTCTGAATGAACTCTGGCTATTTGCAGCAATCAAATCCAACCTCAAAAGATAAGAATTTTGCTATTAGTTCAGATAATAAGAGTCCATTAGAAGTAAAGAATTCAGAGTACTGAACTAGATGTTAAGACCTGCATTCTGGTGCAAGTGCTTCTGTTAAGTAGATGAAAGAGTCAGTTCTTGAAATGGTTCAGACCACTACTAATTATATAACCTACACAGTTTCTTCCAGTTGTAAAAATCTGACATTTTACAAATGTAGGCTCTGAAGGTCTAGGATTCATAATTGAATCCATAATACTAAATCTTTGAAAATGTTGATTTTACTTAAAATTAGTAAGCTGGTATCTGAGTTACCTTAAATAAAAATTTTCACTATTTTGAATTTTTGTATTCATTATTTTGAATTTCCACTAAAAATCTACTATTATGTTTTGACTAATGGACTACCTTGTTCTTCTTTGGGAAACAGCATTTGAAATAATAGCTCCCAATTGATTAGTCTTTCTGCTTAACATAGATTTTTACATGCCATTTATTAAATCATGGCATAGATTAGTAAATGTATTTTAGTGTCATTGATTAAAATGCATCTTGGTAAGATACTAAAACAGCTGAAAATTTTAGTTAATAGTTTTATGACAAATAAATAATAAAACAAATAAATAATATCCAGATTAGAAGTTATCCTAGCAAAACATCGCTCTATTTAGTTAAAGAGGAAGAGAAATACCCTGCTTACAGCCACTGATAAAAAGTAATTGGTCAGTTTATGAAATTTTATAATGTTTTACTAAAATAAGAAAAGATGTAACTGAGATAAGATTCCATTCTACACATTTGTTTATGCTGTAAATATACATTCCTGGTGCTTATTCTAAGTATTGTAGCTTCCCTCCACCTACTTCAAAAACAGCCATTTTTGGGTTAATAGTACGAATCTTAGTAAATAGGGAGATTATTAGGATTTAGGACATATTGAATTAAAGCAACATATTTAGGCTATACTTTTGTGAAATTGTTAGCAGTGAGATAATCCTGCTTAAATTTCACAGTAAATCAGATGGAAAGAAGCAATTTGTCTCTGGAAGCAAATAATATGAATATCCATTTTTTTAAATTATAGGGATATTTTTAGGCAAAGAAATGGATTTTAGCTAGAGGTCACATTTTAAAATACTATACAAAAAAAGTAAAGTACTATATATTGCACAGTTGTAAAAATTTTCTAACTTGTGACCATCTTTTGTGTCTTTAGAACAGGACTAACGCCTTAAAATACATTTGACCCTCTGCATCCTTGGATTCAACCAACTGTGAATTGAAAATATTAAAAATCATTGAATCTGATTTGAACATATACAGACTCTCTTGTTGTTATTCCCTAAATGCTATTTACATAACATTTACCCTGTTTTAGTTATAAGTCATCTCTGATGATTTAAGTGATATCGGAAGATGTGTAGGTTATATGCAAATACTACTCTATATAAGGAATTTGAACATCAGAAAATTTTGGCATCTGTGGGAGGTCCTGTAACAATCCCTTTCAGATACTGAGACAATTATTTCATATAATTTTCATCTCTCTCTTAATTTTCTGTAGTTTCACATTGAAGAGAGGTTGATTAAGTAGATTGCTGTTACTGCAGAACATAAAATGTATCCAGGATTACTATAACTGGCAGCCAGGATACTTTTCTTTAGAAGGAAATGCTTGGTACCCAGGGTACTTAAATCTTATTTAATAGTGCTTCCATTTAAGTTGCTCTTAGAATGATTTCAGGGAGCTTCATTGCTGCTCTTGACTCCAGTAACTTATGAAGTAGAAATTTGGAGAAGTAGAGAATTAGTATCAGTATCAGTGTGGGTTGTGTGAGAATATGGAAGAAAAAGGAATTTGGGTAGTTTTATGAAGGGAGATAGTAAATAAAACCAGTTGCCTATACTTTTGAGGGATCTAATCTGAAACCACAAAGACATCATACATCTTTATGTGTGTCATACATCATTTTCTTGCTCTTTTTTGGAATCAATCTTTTCCCATTTCTTATACTGTGCTCTCAAATGTAGCTACTTAAAAGTCAAAGATATGATTTCTAGGATTAAAAATACACCCTCACAGTGTCTGGATATACATTTGTTGGTATACTTAATTCTTTCTGGTCAGTTCTAAAGTGGGGCCTGAGCCAAGGGTGGTGGTACATATCTATAATCCCAGTACTTGGGAGGCTGAGACAGGAGGATCACAGGTTCGAGGCCAGCCTCAGCAAATTAGGAAAACTCTTGGCAACCTCAAGAGACCATTTCTAAATAAATAAATTGAATGAATAAGTAAATAAATAGGGCTGAAGGTATAGCTCAGAGGTGGAATGCCCCTGAGTTCAATCCCCAGTACCACAATAAATAAACAAATATATAAATGTGAACTCCTTTTGAATTAGCTGTAGAATTGTTTCATCCCTACTCCCTCCTTCCTTTCCTTTATGCTTTGAGCCCAGAAAAGTTGCTAGGTTATTGGAAATGATGATAGAATGCTTATTATGTACCAGGTACTGTTTCAAGTCTTCTCACAAAAATAATATGAAGTAAAATGGCATGAGGAAAAGTTAGAGTAGCTTTTACCTTGGCAGGATTGTTATTGGGTTATTTTTATTAGTTATGCATTAATTGTCCTTAAAAAAGAAATAATAAATGGAAAACGTGCAAGTGATACCTAAAGAGGATGGGTTTCTTTTCCTTTTTTCCCCCTTTAAGGAAAAAGTGCATGAGCCATAGTTCTGTTTTAAATGCAGAAAAAATATGAAACAACCTAGAGGTTCTAGTGATAAATACTTAAGAGTTGTATATACAATGTTTTATCATTAAAACTTCTATTAGAATAAATAATATACTATGTTTGTACTTGGAAAAATGCGTTAAAAAAAGGTAAGTAAAACAAAAAGAAACCACACAAATTTTTACCCATAGGGATGATTACAAAAATACACTTAATATAAGGGTATTTCTATTAATTCAATATTGAGAAAAGATGACAAGAGTAGTCAGAGAAGATGAACATAAGTGTCTCCTAAAAAGCCCTGGTGGCCAGTTGGGAATTGGAAACTGTATATTTTAAGAAGACTGAAATTGAAATATAAGAATAACAAAAAGGTGAATTGAAGAACATTCTCTAAGATGAAATAGCTATCCTGCGTTAAATGTTCCAGAAGGCCTGCAGGATTAAAACTGAGTTCCCTAGAAATGGAGAATTTCTCGGATAAGTTGGAGAAGCATTTTCAAAAAGTGATTGTCACATATTTTGTTTCTAAAGGTTACCAAGTGTTACCTGTAAATATAAGCATAAAGTTAAAGATTATTTTGTGTTGGACCTTGGACCTTTAAGGCATGTTCTAGGTGAAGGGGGGTGGAGGCAGAATATAGAGATGCAGAGTACATCATTTCATAGACTTAGTTGCCTCAGACAACAGACCTGTTTGGTTTGCTTCTTGTTATAGGAATAGTGTTATGCCAAGTGCATTTTAGGAAAACAGAATGTACTGGAGGTGTCCGAGCACACACTGTGGGTGACTGTGGGTAGGTACATATCTTGAGGAGCAAATATTTCAGAGTGAGGGATGATCGGAAGTCTTTTGGAAGGATGCATACTTTGTTTTTAGTAACAATCCATGAAAGTAAGTTGTTAATCTAAAAGTAGTATTTGTTTTTAATATTAGAAGCAGTCAAACTTGACATCTGTATTTGATTTGCTCCTAATCTGTTAGGATAACAAACAACATATAGCTCTCAGCTGGTTTTACAGAACTGGTAGAAGATTATATTGTATTTAAGTATAACCTCGTGGAATTTTCCACATTCTTCTCTCACTCTAGCACCACTTCTCAGGCCTGGGTTGCAAAAGATGACTGGACCCAATGGCTCTTTTCTTTCTTTAGTTCCATGGACCTCTTTCACCGTCTGACTATTTTCTAACCTTACCCTCTACCCTGCCAACAAAAGTTTCTTCTCTTGGCTTTGGTGACACTGCACTCACCTGACTTTGGTCCTCTCTGGCTGGTACTTTTCGGTTTCTTTGTATTTCTTCCTCTGCTGACTTGTCTTTTACCTCAAGGGCTCAGTTTTGGCCCTTCTTTTTTTCTGTACTCTTTTCCTATCTGATATCCTTTAGTCTTGTGGCTGTCTCTACATACCTGCTTTGTAGTGATAACCCCCAAATATATTCTTTAGCCAAATACTAAGCATGTGTTGAGCCACAGATCTGTTACACTTAACTGTTGTCTCACACATATATCAAGCTTAATGTGTCAAACAAAATTTTTGATAATCTCTACTTTTCTTTACTCTTCTTTCTGGTACCACCATCAGTTTTCATTTTTAATTTCTAATTCTATAAAAGCTACTCTGTTATACTATCATTAAGGCCAACATAGTCTCTAACTTGAATTGCTACAATTTTCTTTTCCTTTAAGGCTCCTTTGCATGTGTGCACCCCTCTTTAGTCTTTTTTTATATAGCAGTCATATTTTTAGAATATAAATCTGATTCTGACTCCCATTTTAAAGCCTTATAATGGATTTCTGCCATACAATTTCAAATGAAATCCAAACTCTTTTCATGGCCTTACAGGGACCTGCCTCATCTTGTACAATATCACATATCACACTGACCTGCTTGCTGTCATCTCCTTAGAGAGGTCTTCACTGATTGCCCAGGGGAGGTGTGTGTGTGCACCCATTAGCCCTGCTTTGTTAATTTAGAGCATCAGTCACAATTTGTGCTTGCTTACACTTTCAGAATGATTGTAAAGTCCTGATATGCAGAGACCATGGTGTTTTTTTCAGCAATTTATCATCAATGTACAGCAGGTAGTAAAGTGCCCTATGTTTTTTGTTATACCAAATTTGAAAAAGCAGGTGAGTGAATGAATGAACTCTGAGCTAAAAATATCTCCAGTTGTAGAGTTTTTCTTATATTTATTGTAATGTCACTTATTACATTCTGAATATAGTTGGTGAGCTCAGAGTACTCAGTTTTTTTGTTTTCATAAATACTGATTGGGCATAGCCCTGGGGTATAGAGATGAATGATAAATGAGATATATGATAAGCAGGAATAATGACAGCCAAGTAAACAATTGCGACACTGTGGAGTAGATACTGTAACAGGATTGTCCCAGGTCCTCAGGAGTACCAAGTACAGAGTGGGTGTTTTTTGAGGGAAGGCTCTGCAGGGCTACGATGCGGGATGAGTTCTGAAATGCAGCCACGTTTACAAGGCTGTTAGATGGGAGGGGGAGCCATAGAAAAGCATCATACAGAAGTGCAGCATTGCAGTGGGAGATATTGAGGGAGTGAATTACGCTCCTGAGTTTGTGATAGCAAGTATTAAGTTGGATAGCTATGGTTCCTAAGTTTGAGTAGGGAAGAGTTTGGCATGGCTGTGATGAAGTGCACACATGGGAGACATCAGGGTCTGAGGTTACAGATGTGGCAGGACAACCCAGGTTAGAGAGCAGCACTCTGCACTATGTTAAGAGTTAGGAGTTCGGCCATTAAGATTGTAAACGGGGAGCCCCAGTGTAAAGGATAGTTTGAGGGCTGTGAGAAGCAAATTTAGAGGCTGAGTTGCTGTAAAGAGATGTTGAGGGGATGAATAGGCACGTGGAAGAAGGAGGGCTCAGATTTAAAAGATTTAAAATCACGTAACACTCTGCTGGGAAGAGGGGAGGTCTCCAGATTTCTGCTGGTCCGAGCATCTATATGAGTGGAGGTGCTGCCCATTACTTTAGAAGGAACTGGTAAGGAACACATCTTAGGAAAGATGTATATTTTGAAATTATTGAGTCTGAGGGAATAATAGGATACATATCTCAGTAGATGGGTACATATTGATTAGAGATCTCAGTCTGGAACTCAGGAGTAAGATCTGGATTAAAAAGATTAGACTTGACCACTTGGTAGTCAGCGTACAAGTAGGTAAGACAGGGAGAAGATGCAGAAGGCAAGACACAGCCAAGGATAGAACTCTAGGGAATGTATCTATTTAAAGAGATATTAGTGAAAGAAAAGTCTCTACAGAGTTGTAGGAAGCTGACAGTGCTGACTTTTCAAAGAGAAGGAAATAACTCAGAGATAGCCTGTGCCAGAAACCACCCTGCTATGGGAAAGTAATGGTCCCTTCTATTGTAAGCTAATTGGTTTTCATGACTACAGACTATACTCCCAATCCTAGCTAATTGTTGTGTAAGTATTTTATCTTAATCAAAGGAAAGAAAATGGATGAGTGACTGAATCAGTACAAATTGATTCAATCTCTGGAAAAAATCAATATACCAATATGCCAATTAGTTTTCATATAAACTAATAAAGGAAGATGTGCCAGCTAGGGATCACACATGTCCTTGGTACAGTCCTAGTTTAGTATCAGGTCATTAGCTTTGACCAGGTTATAAGGGCTGCATTCATGCTAACTAAAAAGATGCTGTCAGCATCTATAAGCAGTATATATAGGGTCCAGAGACAAGTATGACTGTCTAAATTTAAGGACTTAACTATCTACTTGAGGACAGTGACAAAAAAAAATTGACATTTTTTTCCTCTAAGGGAATTAGTGAATTTGCTATGTGTTGAATGTTCAGTGTGAATGGATTTTGAAATGGATTGGAATGCTATAGTAATTTTTTTTTTGAACCTGCAGGTTCTCCTGTAAAGAAAGCTGAACATTCATCCATGAATCATGAAAATAGCACTAGAAACCCTGTCAAGAATGGAAAAGCAAGTCCAGTATCTAGGGATCAGCGGACTGGAAAGAAAATGCCTGAGACTTCATCTGTCCAGAGTCAAGTACAAAAGGCGAATGATGACTCTGAAAGTGATTTTGAATCAGACCCCCCTTCCCCTAAGAGCAGTGAGGAGGAAGAGCAAGAGGATGAAGAAGTTCAGGGAGAACAAGGAGAATTTAATGATGATGATACTGAACCAGAAAATCTGGGTCATAGGCCTCTCCTCATGGATTCTGAAGATGAGGAGGAAGAAGAGAAACATAGCTCTGATTCTGAGTATGAGCAGGCTAAAGTAAAGTACAGCAACATGAGCCCTGTCTACAGAGACATATCTGGCAGTAGACCAACCCAAGATCCCACTACAGCACTCCTCACCCCAACCCATTTGCTCTCTGACGTGGGGGTAGAGACTCCCAAACAGGAGTTTGATGTGTTTGGTGCTGTCCCCTTTTTGGCAGTGCGTGCTCAACAGCCCCAGCAAGGAGAAAATGAAAAGAACCTCCCCCAACAGGTGTTTCCTTCTGTGGGACTAGAGCAAGAGGAATTTGATGTATTCACAAAGGCACCCTTTAGCAAGAAGGTGAGCATACAGGACTGCCCTGTTGTGGGACCTGAGGTACATGTTCTCCCTGGTCATCCCAAAAGTGTAGATATATTTGGCTCTACTCCCTTTCAGCCATTTCCTGCATCATCCAGTAAAAGTGAAAGCAAGGAGGACCTTTTTGGGCTTGTGCCCTTTGAGGAGATAACTGGGAGTCAGCAGCAAAAAGTCAAACAGCGCAGCTTACAGAAACTGTCCTCTCGCCAAAGGCGCGCAAAGCAAGACGTGTCCAAAAGTAATGGGAAGCGGCATCATGGCACACCAACCAGCACAAAGAAGACTGTGAAGCCTACCTACCGCACTCCAGAGAGGGCTCGCAGGCACAAAAAGGTGGGCCGCAGAGACTCTCAAAGTAGCAATGAATTTTTAACCATTTCAGACTCCAAGGAAAACATCAGTGTCACCCTGCCAGATGGGAAAGACAGGGGGAGTGTCTTACAACCCGAGGAGAGTCTGTTGGATCCCTTTGGTGCCAAGCCCTTCCATCCTCCAGACCTGCCATGGCACCAGTCACATCAGGGCCTGAGCGACATCCGTGCTGATCACAATACCGTCCTGTCTGGGCGGCCAAGACAGAATTCACTACATGGGTCATTCCATAGTGCAGATGCGTTGAAAATGGATGACTTTGGTGCCGTGCCCTTTACAGAACTCGTGGTGCAAAGCATCACGCCACATCAGTCCCAACAGTCCCAACCAGTCGAATTAGACCCATTTGGTGCTGCTCCATTTCCTTCTAAACAGTAGATACTTCTGCTGGATTCTCGGCATTAACTCCTGTTTTAAAAAAGTATGAATAGTTTTATGAATTTGAAAGAAAATTTTATTTGTGTAGCTCTTTATATCATTCATCTTACAGGTCAATCAGGATAGGTGATTTTTAAATAAGCCAAATAGAAAAAGGAAGTATCTCTACAGGGTAGTAACTTGATGCCTCTTCCAAGCAGGAGAAAAGGGAGCTAAATTGAAAGCTCTAACCAAGGGTTTCTGTTACCAACATCGTGGCACAGAAATGCAAGTGTGGTACTTCCAGTGATAGCACATGGCACCATTCCAGGTGTGTAGCCACTGAAAAGTGACAGTAAAGCTGTATCATTATTTTTTATATCAGAATATCAAGTGCATATCCCAGGCTTATTCCAGATCCAGCATTTAAAATTAGGCTGATTTGTACATATGTAGGTTGTTTGTGAATTTTGAGGTCTCTTTTAATTTCCATCCAGTAAAAAAAAATTTAGCTCTCTTAAGAAAATATTACTGGAGAGTGTAGAGACTTCAGTTCATATACCCTTCTCTACAAAGCAGAGCCAGAAGTAACTGACTGTTGTGCCTAAAACTCTGTTGCATTTTTAAAAAAACAAGTGCCATTAATATGGAATATCTAATAATTAAGTGAAATAATATATATTAATTAGTTCAATTTAGCCCTTCTACAGTATATATTTCAAAACCTACATGATAAATGTATGTATGTTTTATTTGTCAATTAATAAATTTTAGACACCTAGAACAAAAATGTACAGAGAAATATCTGGCATTTGAAAAATGTAAAAGGAAAGCATGATATGCAAGAACAAAAAAATCCAATATTTTAGAAACACTTTATATTGTCTTCAAATGGCTTTTTGCTGAAAACTCATGATGTTCCTAATGAAGCAGATTATTTAAAAACAAAAACAAAACCCCTGGGAACGAGGGCAAGGATTATATAGAAATTTTATGTCCGGAAAAAGTATGTAGCTGAAACTCTGGATTTTTAAGATGTTTACAAGGTAAAATCATGTTGCATTTAATAATGTACTTTATTAAATTACCACCTTCATCAAATGTTCCCCAAGTCATGAGCAACAATTATTTTACTTAGGTTTAGGTTGGAGTGGTTTTAATAAAGTGCACAAAACAGTGACACCCACAAAGCCTTATAGGCGGGACTCATGCATCCTGCTGCAAGTACCTCTACACTAACACATCAGATCTTAAAATGGATACAAGGTATTAAATTATGAGGGACTAGCATCTTAATTCTGCTAGCTGATTGTGTATTTTTGGTGAAAACCCAGCTACCAAATTGCCTTTTTAATGTCATTAATCCTAATTACAAACTTGAGATTTTATAGAAATTATGTTTAATGATAATTACATATGAATTAATGTGAATACAGTAAGCTTCCTATGTTTAAGTTATAATTGTCTTTCCCTATCAGATTAACATTTGGAAGTTTCTAGAACTGTTACACTTATTTACAAAAAGGGGTGGAAACTCTTATCAACTAGCACTCTTTGCTATATTTTAAAATTAACTTTGTGCTCAATTACAGTATATTTCATAAGTAATCTTATTAGAATCTCTTAATTATAGTACCCAATAGGATAAGTTATTTGCCTAAGTTATTTGCCAATTTTCACAGTTCTGAACTTGGAAAGAAGCAAAGGATATGTAACTAAACTACATATTCATCTTTTATTTCTTTTTTTCTGTTTGATATGTTAAATCAGGCAGAAATTTGTGGATGTGCAAGCAATATGTGAATCACAATGTAGCAGAGGCAGACCAAGCATTACATTACTACTTATAGTTGTGCTTCTAGAGCTGGACTGCACCAGTTACTTGTCCTTGTGCCAAAGGCAAATATTATGTTTGCACCTTTTTTTTTTTTTTTCTGATTCTCAGGTTGATTAATACTGCTAATGCAAATGCTCAGTAGATATTCTTTATTACTTTACAAAATTGATTCAAGTGATACTTTCTTTTAAAAATGAAGAGTAAATTCATGTACTACAGTAGGTTTGTATCAAACAGAAGTAGTTTTTTTTAATGTAAGTCTCTTGGTTAATGTGTACAGATATGCTTTGACTATTGTAGTCCTTGGTGTCTGCTAGACCTCATGAGTTCATCATTTAGAAGGAAAGTAGATGAACTAATTTGGTCTCCTTGGGATGTTAACATGAAATACCTAAGTTGTTTTACTTACTCTTCACTACACTGAATAATTTTAAATGATTCAGACACTGAAGTAGATCCTTTGGCTTGTAATGTTGGATAAATTTCTGAGGAAACAATTTGGCCATAGCTTAATATTTACTTTCTTGTTTATTATACCATAGCCCAGTGACTGACTTTCCTCTTTTGAGACGGTAGCTAAGGAAAGATTTAGGATTCAGCGGAGATCCAATTAGGATAGAAATGGGGAAATTCCTTTGTGTTGAAGTTAGAGGTATTTTTCAAAAGATTAGATTTATACTTTACATTTTTATGCATCACGTTCCCTTTACTCCCCAGCATAGTCAAGGGTGTAGGCCAATTCTGCACAACTGATACCCACATAATTCTCTTATGAAAATTAAGCTCTTAAGGCATGAAAGCATTTAAAATAGTAACTGGCACACAGCACTCAGTAAAATTCTGGTTTTATTATGGGATGGTCCAATCCTGGTTTAAGGAAGGAGAGTTGAGAAAAAATGATTTTCCTATTGCTATTTGGGTGTGCCCTGTGCTTTTAAGGATGCAAAATAGTCATAACTCTAAACCTGCTATACTTGATCACCAAGGGAAGTAGCATATCATGAAGCAAGCAAAAATCTGAGGTCAAAGTTGTTTCCTAATAGCTTTAATAGTGCTTGTTGATTTTGAATCATCTTTTAAAAAGTGGACCATTTGCTTGACTATTTTAATATTACATCAACATGTTCTTATTAAAATGATCAGCTTTATAGCATTGAAGAATGTATCTGCTAAGACACAAAAATGGCTTGGTTCATATAATAGTTGAAGGAGGAAAGACTGCAGGCTGGATGAAGTGTAACTGATTGGGATATTTATTCACAAGTATAACACTCCACCCCCAGCCCATTCGTAGGCATGTGTGTCTTTGGACACAGTATGACATCATCTGGATTTGGAGATAGATGCACCTTTCAATCCTACCCTGTTTATTGTTTAACAGTGATAAGACTGTTCTCATTTTGTTGATGGAAAATACTAAGGTGGAGCCCATTCTTCTATGTTGGTGTTCATCAGGCAGAACAGTTTTCTTATTACTCAGCTCTGCTGCTGAGTTTACTTTAGGTTTTGGTACTTCACATAAGCACTTAGAAGGTACAAGTGTATTAATATCACTAGTTCTGAGGAGTTTGGGTACATTTGTTCTAATATATGTAGAATGTGCAGTGAACTTTTTCATTTCATGGGTTTTTTTTTTTTCCCCTTTTTAGCAAACTTTTATCATTTTAGGTCCAATTATTGAGTTGACAGTCTACTGTGAGAATGAGATGACATATCTACTGTGAGAATAACATAAATGATAGTTTATTTGAAAGCTTTTATAGTCAGTGGTGTTTTGTATATTAAGATAAAATATATATACATGCATGCACATCACATCTCTACTGTGGAGTTAATGTGAATTTTTTAAAAATGGAATTGCAACCACAATCATATCTAAAAGAACATTCACTCCTAGTGAGCGTTTACAAAAGCCACTAAAGAATAAAGTAGATGAAAATGCAAAGGGTCATTTGGGGTTATTTTTGTTTTATCTTAAAATTTATAGTGATACTTTTGAAACAATTGTTTTTATTACTATGTTCTTGTTGAGATTGAAGTCATCTTATAGTAAGCAGTGTAGAAGCTACTTTTTAATTGCTGGCAAACAGCTCTAAGTGCACTTTCTTTGATTACACGTCCATTTTTTGTTAAACTTGAATTTTCTGAAGTCTTTTATGTACCACTAAGCAAATAACTTTAACCTTTAAATAAATCAGATTTACATCTTTATTATATTTCTGATTGTTATAAAATTTCCTAAAGTAACTTCAGTCCTCAAATATAGCTGGGAAACTATTATGAGATGGAATCAGTTGTCTTTATCCCTTCTATCTAATTAAGCACTAATTTTATTATTTTATTGCCTTTATATTGCTTATTCTTGAATTCTGTCCCTGATTCACTTTGTTTTGTTTGAAATTTGAAGTTATTTTCTTACTGTATTTATCATACCTACTGTTTTAATAATCTGCTTTCTTTAAATGCAATAAATCCCAAATGGATTTCCTATTCTTTATACCCAGTGACTTTGGAGTTTTTCATTATTTGTCTTATTAAAAGTTTTGTATATAAACGTCTATCACTTCTTTCATTCACACCATAGGCTTATCTAGTTATGTATCAGTGGAATAAAAAGGTTAGATCCCTGTTCGTAAAGAGCTCATAGTTTAGGATTTAAGTAAGAAAACATATTCTGACCCCAATTTTGGGGGGTCAAGAAAACTTAACAGCACAATTATTTTTGTCAATACAATTACTGACCGTTATGGTGATGGTAAAGCAAAAACAATTTGAAATACTTTTTGAGTAACTTGTTTGGTATACCATTCACATTATTTGTAATTTATTTCTTGAACTCTTAAAAGACTATAAACATACGCAATTATTAAAGATCATTGGTTAAATATTAGTCCTTGACTGTTATAAAAGAAGCTTTGGCACATTAAAAACTGTGGGAGTGATGGGCTGGGCTTGGTGTCAAGGTTGCATTTTATCTTGTGTTACTCTACAAATTGCAGTCTGGATTGGATGGTGGCTTGTGACAGTTTCTCAGCCACAAACAAGTTCATTTTATGTGTTACGAACAAACTTTTCTTTTAAAGTAGTAACATTTATCCAAAGTTATATGGAAAAATAAGGTCTTTATATCTTTTTACTGAGCAGCAAAATATCACAAATAATTAGAAAAGTTATATATAAATTTTTCAATATATCATTGTTCAAATTCAGTTATAATTAACCTCTTCAGAGAAGTTATGGTGCATGTGAGCAATTTGTTTTGAATAATTCCTTTTTAAGGAAGCTCACATGTAGCATGTAGTTAATATTTTCATATTGAAGGTATGACTTTCGAAGTTTTTTGCATGTTAAAAAAGATAATTCAGATGGTTGGCACAACTGAGATTGCAGGCATGCTAGGTAGTATTTTGACCCTACACACGCAGAGCAGGAGGACCTTGGTGGCTGTTTATTTCAGCTGTGTAAAGGAGGTAGAGGTTCACTTTTCACGAGGGGGAGGGCCCTACTGCTGTTTCTCTCATCCTTTGGAAAAAGTTCTTTTAAAGGTAGTTTCAGTTCTGGATCAGAAGTGTTGTACAAAATTTTAGTACTTAAGAGCGTTTAAACCTCTTTTCAGTATGAACACAATTACCGTAATAATGCACACAGAAGACATTTCTGCCTCTCCTGTAACTGCTGAGCTGATTCTTCGTCCACTCTGGCAGAGGTGGAATGACCAGGAATGATGATTTTGGGAGGATACTGACTCAGCTCAGCACTGGCAGGAATCCAGAAGTGCAAGCTTTGCCCCTTGATATTTACTACAGGGCAAAGTGAATCTTGAGTAGGTACCTGCCAAATGGAGAGTTGTACAGCTTAATGCCAGTCAATCACAATCTTCAAATTGGATACTCTGTCCAGGTGAGATGCCAAAAGATGTGACAGATACTCCCTGATTCTTCATTCCTGATTCTAAAATATGATTTTAAAGCTGTTATGTACTATAAAGAATGACAAGGAGCACTTAATATAGTTAGTAAACCCAGTTTATTTAAATAATACATATTTTGCCATGCAGCTTACCGAATTGCACTGTTTAATAAACAAAGACAAGCACTATCTTGCTATTTGAAAATGGCTTTATATAGAAAGATAATTGTTTATTAAATGAGTTAACTACAACCCTATAAATTGCTATAGATAAAACAGTCATAGATAATTTTAAAATGTACTTGTAAAGTCTGTAGGTAAAGAGCTTTTATAGTTTACATATAGGTCAAATGAAAACTAGTCTTTTTTATGACTAGCTGGAGAATATACTTTTTAATAAGTTGATAAGAACAAAAATACCTTAAATATACATTATTATAAGGCTCAGAGTTGTAGGCAACTTTTAAATATTCTTTAATGTTAACAATGTCTTAAGAATTTTGCCAGTAGTGCTGTGCACACAGTAGGTGGTCAGTAAATGCTGACATACAGAAGTGTTTATAGTTGACAGTAATCCACATTCATTCATTAATTCCTTACTTTATAATAAATACACCATGGGAAAGATAAAAATGAGAGGATAGCTTTCTTACAATAGTTAACATTTTCATAAAACATCAAAATGTTTACATGGGATTAATTTTCCCTATAGTCAGATCTGTATGCCTTTTAAATTCAAAGAAATCATTTAAAGACACAGTATGGCAAGTATTATACAATATTGACACTATGATAAAAAATAGAAATTTTAAAAAATAAAAGTAAAACTTAAGACAGTATTTTTTCTTTTTATTTTGAGAAAATTTTATAATAAAAACGGTTCCAAACCTAAGTAACTGGCATCTCAATTTTTTTTTAACCTTTTGTGGTACTGGGGATTGAACCCAGGGGTGTTCTACCTCTAAGCTGTACCCCCAGTGCTTTTTGATTTTTTATTTTGAAACAGGGTCTCAGTAAATTGTTGAGGGCCAAAATTGCTGCAGCTGGCCTTGAACCTGTGATCCTGCCTCAGCCTCCCAAGTACTGGGATTATAGGCATGCAGCACTGCACCTGGCCTGGTGCCTCATTTTAAATTGATAGTAATTAATGTATTTCATATGGTCAAAATGACAAAATGTCTATTTAAAACAATAATATTATGTAAGCCAATAAGGAATGTTTTAGGGGAAATACATCTTGTTATACAAACTCTTCTAATACTTTGCATATGATTCAAATTTGTGGCCTTATGAGGTACTACAGCCATTTTCAAAGTAGCATTCTATCAGACTAATGGGTATGACACAGTGTGCCCTTACTGAGCCTATTATGGGAAAATTCTTACTGAGATACCAGCATGGGGAATTTATATTCCAAAATAGCTATACTGGAAAGAAACAACATTTTATACGTGGATAAACTGAGGCACATTAAAGTAATTTTCCTAAAATTGAATGAACAAAAGGTATTTTGGAAATAAGCTTCAACACTAATCAACATTGTTCTGAAAACATACTAGTAGTTAAAACAGCTTAACTCATTAAGAAATTTAATATTTTATGTTTCAATAAATAGCATAAGTTATTATGAATGTCTACTTTAAGAGATTAACTTATGCATATAAAAAGGCCCCCCAAAAAAGAAAGGATTAGACTGATTGATAAGGCAATGAGATCTATTTTATGTATAATGAAATTAGTATTTCAGGTCCAAATTTTAGATAGTTTATAAATACTTTATCAATACAATGCTAACACATAAACAGGACTAGAATATCATCATCAAATGGGGCATCTGCATGACTTTCTAAGGCTTAAGGTTTTTTCAGGGTCAAACCAGGGCCTTCTAGTTCCTATGGCCTTGAAAGTAGCACCCATAAAGCTGGGAATCCTGATGAAATTTAGGACTGAAAATTCAGAAGTGAGAGCTTTTCCAGAATTTTGGGATCAAAATCTACAATCCACTCTCAAGAATTCAATTATATGGAATTACATAAACTATGGAATTAAAAGGCTTATGTGGTTAATGATTTGGCTATTAGACCACAGAGTTTGTTACCTAATCATATCCTTAGTTTCTAATTTAATAATTACGATAAAAAACAACACTGCAAGTTCTTTTCCTCTTCTCAACACCTCTCTCAAAAGTTTTTGTTGTGACAAACTAAAAAATCCAGTGTTCTTAAGGAGATGAGAACCCCTAACAAAAGGAAATATCTTAAGTGCCAGTTTTTCACAAACATGTATTTAAAGACTGTGATTATAAAACTACTCTTAGCTTGTATTACACACAGGCTGTAATAACCCTTACCTTGATTAGGCACTTAAATTTGATAACGTGATGGAAATATCTTTTACTAAAGTAATCACGCAGTATGACCCTGTTTCAAATGGAGAGGAGCCCTTTCTAAGAAAATTAAGCTGGTGTTACGTAAAATGAATTCTATTTCTAAATTATTTTCACATTCATTGTTACTGTTCAGATGTTTCTTAAGATCGTCAACTAATTTTCACTTTCTGGACAAGCGGGGAATTAATAATTTTAAGGGTCTGTATAGCAGTTATTACTACAGATCCCCAAGTATATTCCATTTTTATAAAGCATTACTCATGATACATTAACAAGAGGAAAAAGGAAAAACTAATGGGAACTTTAGAAATAGTGGGGTGTACAACTCCCCATTTTATATTGCTTAACAAATGAATTCACCAGGTAGCCATACCTGCATTCACAAATGTGAAACATAGTCAGGACAAGGCTTGCTATGTCTGTACTGCATGACATACACTGTTGACTGATGCCACCAATACAACATCACTACTGCAAGGACATGCCATATTTGGTGGCTAGATCCGAGGTAGTTTAGTTGACCTGTAAAGAAGATAGACAGAAGTTAATACTCATTGTACTATCTTGCTATTAAAAGAAAAATATATTTCTAATCTTCAGCCTTGGAATTTGACCTTTTGCCTCTCATGTTTCAAATTATATCTGGTGGAATACGGAAACACATTATGGGAGACAGGCCAAAGAAACTAGTGTTACAAACTGGGGAGTAATTTACGTATGCATCTGTGTTTGCAGATATACTCTTGTGTTAAGACATATGCAGGAAGAAAGCTCAGACCCGAATATTAGGCTCTCTGGCTAATGGAATCACCTGAGAAATTCTGTAATTAGTAATGGGTTAATTAACTAAGGTTGATTAGTTCATATGCAATTTCAGAGAACATTTTACATTTTTTTGGTTAAATTCCAAGGAGATTAGATAATTAACCCACGGGAAGCTTCTTGATCTTTCTCAGTAAATAACAAAATATAGAACTGTAATAACTTAAGTGTAAACTTTTTCTTACTCATGGTGCTTCTATGGTTGTATAATGTAAATATTCTCTAATCTTGCCTCTTTTTTTCTCAATAATAATAATCAGTACAGAACACAGATATTAAAGTATAAGTCAACAGCATTCTTTCCATATTGTTTAGGGTTTTTGTTTCTTTGTTTCTTTTTGTTGTCCTGAACTCCTTGACTCTTAGTGAAGCCAACAGTCCCATTTTTAAAGACCAAATGAAGAGGATTATTATAACGAAAATCAATTATTGTGTAACACTAGTATGAAAGATCCACTTCAGTTCTATCCATAATACCTTGGAAATCCATGGACTCATCAAACCCACTGTCTTGCTTGTTTATTTTATAAAACTTAACACAAGCTAAATTTGTTTTAGGTTTACATTTTTTTTCCTCAGTATTCACTGTCTATATTGCCCTTGCTTCTTGCAAGCATGAGAGAAGGCATTTATCCCCAAACATTTGAGATGATCACTTTCAACTGTGAAGACTTCAGTTTTCATGGTCTTCATTGCTCTCATGTACCTGGACTCAATACACATTCAGTCACAAGGGGCATTTTATTTCAAGCTCATCTTGGAGGAAAATTAAGTTACATAACATTTGATTTTTTGTAGGTGTTCTATATTATGGCGTGTGTGTGTGTGTGAGAGAGGGAGAGGGAGGGAGAGGGAGGGAGAGAGAGGAAGAGGGAGGGAGAGGGAGGAGGACGAGGGAGGGAGAGGGAGGGAGAGGGAGAGAGAGGGAGAGAGAGGGAGAGAGAGGGAGAGAGAGAGAAAGAGAGGGAGAGAGAGGGAGAGAGAGAGAGAGAGAGAGGGAGAGAGAGGGAGAGGGAGAGGAAGAGGGAGAGGGAGAGACTGACTCTGACTGACTGGGGATTGAACCCAGGGGAATTCTACCTCTGACCTATATCCCCAGCCCGATTTGAGCTATATCCCCAGCCCTATTTTATTCTTTTACTTTTTGAAACAGGGTCTCACTTAGTTGCTGAGGCTGGCTGCAAACCTGCAATCCTCCTGTCTCAGCTTCCCAAGTACTGGGATTATAAGTATGCGCCACCATGCCTGGCTTGTATTAGGCAATTCTTAACCCTTGATGTGAGTATTTTAAAGCCTAAAAGCATATGGCCATAATCATATTGTGTAAAGAATTTTCATGGTTCAATTTTCTACTTGTCTGTGATGAAGAAACAGAATTTTTAAAAGAATTATTTAAATTAAAAAGTAAAATAAAAATGTATTTTATCAGAATTGTTTTGAGGAAAATTCTGGCCTTGCATGGAAGATGAGTGATCTTCAACTCTAGGGCATGTCTGAGTTATGTTCCCACAGCCTCATGTTTATGCACTAGGGTTCTCTTTCGTATTTCCATTCCTTTATTTAAAGCTCAGTGGTTAAAAACCAAGCACACAGAGGATGCCTGGGGATCTGTGGTGAATCCACTCTCTTAACACAGGGTTTCTAACCTTTCTCTAAAAGGTGATGACTGGTTGAATCCCATCTCTAATTCACTGCAGAAGTGATTCTTAACCCAGAAAGAAAGAGGAACAAATCTGCAGTTTGGATTTAAACTGCTACCTGATTCTTAGTCCTCCAAACGGAAAACTCATAGTTTTATGTACTCTAAATGTTATTTTTGAGTCAAGCTAACATTACCTGGATTTGCATCATTGTACCCTTTCATTAAACCTCATATTTCACGTTTAAGACCAAATTGAGGAACAGCATTATAAAAATAATTGCTAACATTCATTGAGTACCTATTACTTATTAGGAACTGTGCTGTTGATTTTCTCATCTAATCCTTGCAAAAACCCCCGGAGAAAAAGTATTACTGTTTGTGTTTCAGATGAGGTAAATGGAACTGAGAAAGTGTAACTTATTAACTCCTACAGCTAGTGTGGGGCTGATGTGGCATTTAAATCCAAGCAGAGCTATAGTTCTGAAACAAATCCATCCAGCATTGTCTTAGTTATTTTCCATCCAAATTTCTCCCCCTCACTGGAACTGAAGACCAGGAAAATCTTTCTTTCTTAAGTGACTGACTTGTGAATATCCTGAGGACATGAAGACTCTTTCATTTTATTACTTTCTTCTTAGCATTTGGTGTCAGAAATCAGAAAATGAAATTACAGATAAGGGGTAAATACTGTGTTGTGACTCCTTACCCCCATATACTGGATTCAGCTCATGTTGTAAGGATAAAGGAAAAGTCTGTGAAAACCCTTTGAAAGTTAAGGTTTTAGATGACATTTGGGAATAGAAGAATCATTCTATAATCAAAAATACTGAAAAAATAAACCTAAGTTTTGATTCTCTGAAGCATTTACCTCAAGCATATATTTAGAGCAAAACTACAAAATAACTGTGAAAGAGACACCTACCTGGAAAATACCGTTCTGGAACTTTGGAGATGTAGAATAGGAACGCAAGAAGAGCAATCACATACATCACAATTACACGGGGTGCAAAATCCTGAAAAGTAAAACATGTTTTTTTTTTTTTTTTTCCTCCACAGATCTTCCTACTTTAATGAACTCTCAATTTATTCTAAGTATAATGGTGGAGTTTAAGACAGTTAAATCTAAATTGTATTGCAAAATCCAAGCCTGGCTCTCATGCTGCAGGAAGTAGCCCATAGGAATGGAACACAACTGAAGGAGCTACCACTTTAAGCACTGAGGTCCTAGGGGTTTCCAACTCCCCTAAAATATAAATATAAAGGTGGAATGCATAAGAGGACAGTTACCAGCTGAGTAAGTCAAGAAACCAAAGATTAGAGATTTATGGCTGGAAAATATCTAAACAGTCTGTCCAAGACAAAAATCTCTTCCAATATCCCAGGTAAATGGTCCTTTTGAATACTACTACCACATGAAATACTCTATCACACTGTGTATGCTGTGTTAGAAAAGTTTTCCTGGCCCTGAGAAAACCATCCAGCTATAACTTATACATATTCTTCCTAATTCTGGTTGTAAATTTAATTTACCAAAAATCCATTTTTTTTTTTTGCGGTACTGGGAATTGAACCCAGGGGCATTCTACCTCCGAGCTATACCCCCAGCCCTATTTTTAAAAATTCTTTATTTGGAAACAGGGTCTCACTAAGTTGTGGAGTGCCTCGATAGGTAGCTGAGGCCGGCCGCAAACCCGGATCCTCCGGTCTTAGCCTCCCAAATGCCCAAAAATCCATTTAAGAAATAGAGACAAATTATTTCTCTTTCCTCTTTAAATATATGAGAATTACCATGGCCCTTTCTAAATCCTATATTCCTCAGATTTCTCAAGCATTCTAGGAAAATGACTTTACCTCACCTCTCAGGGATTAATCCTTCTGGAACTTTTCTTTCATATTTTTAAAATTATATCTTGTTAGAGAATTGGAGAATTTCTCTGAAAGTTTTCCTTTGTTTCCTCATTAGAATAATCTGGGATCATATTAGAATTCCATCTTTGACAACCACTCTCTTCCTAT
Organism: Graphiurus murinus; assembly: GCA_004027655.1. Taxonomy (NCBI): domain Eukaryota; kingdom Metazoa; phylum Chordata; class Mammalia; order Rodentia; family Gliridae; genus Graphiurus; species Graphiurus murinus. The sequence continues at coordinate 81,990 of PVLC010000208.1, read as the reverse complement.
GCATATGTCTATTTTAAGATTTCTACACATGGGAATATCCTTTAAAATTTTTCTAAAATCTACTCACTGAATAGGTCTTATTTTTTTTCTTTGTCATGTTAAGCTTAAAAGAAGATTTCAATCATTTCTATATCAACAATCAGTTATTCATTTGTGGTTAGAAGTAATTTAGGGTGTCAGTTTCTCCTATTTTCTTTATTCTCAGGGAAATCAAACTTGTCAAAAAATGTTTTCTCAGATAGCAGGATTACTTATATATCACTTTCATCACTACCATCTCATTTTCTGCCAGTTTCCTAATGTGAAGAAAGCATCACCCCTGTCCTCAAATGAGCCAGATCCAATCACTCAATTCAGTTACAGAACTTTGTTTTTAGTGATAGACCCAACTGCTTTCCATCATGCTGCTGAATATAAACCTACTAATAGTCCTTCCTTTTCTACTAATATCTACTAATAAAACAAACTACTTTAAAATCCTACATTCCAAAGGTCCCAGGCAAGTATATGTAATTTCTGCCAGCTTTCTTAGCATATTTACTTATTAAATTTTTAACTAAAATTTTAGTTAAAAATTTTCAAGTTTACTTTCTAGCACATAGCATTTTTAGAAGTATCTCCAAGAATGTAAGTCTTATGTCTAATCCTTTTCTCAATAATACTGAGTTTTCAACTGAGGATTTTATAATGCATATGAATAATTCTCTCATAATACCTGACTTTACTAGTTCCTGGGGGTTGAATATGCTTCCCGGGCTCCAGCTACCAATGTAATAATTTCCAAATCTTTATGACTAGTCTCAAACTCTAGCCTAAATTCCAGGCCTTATTTCTACCTTTATATCCTATAGGTAACTCAAATTAAACTATCCTATAGATACTTCAAATTCAACAGGTCCAACAAAAAATCCTTTCCAAGTTTCCCTCCACCTCCCACAGGCAATAAACAAACAAACAAACAAACAAACTGTTGCCACTTCTCTATTTTAGTTATCATTAGCATCATCACTGACCTAGCATACAAAGCTAGAAACTTTGAAGTTCTCCAAAGATAAGGACTTGGGTATTTACACACACAGGATAAGGGAAAGAGAATGAAGAATGTGTTATTTTCCAGAAAGACACTCAGAAAAAAACACCAGGCAGGCTTTATGTCTGTTTGAAACATATGCTTACATAGCTGTGAAAATTAAGGTGTCAGTGTGCAACTTAAATTATGCTTCCAAATGCACAAACCCATTCACTTGGCCTGATTCTTCTATTCTACTCAAAATAAGTAAAATTCAAAGAAAAAAACTGAAGAAAAATATTGATTACAATCAACCTACCTGTACAATAGGAGCACCGATTCCTCCATTGAGCCAAACCCAATGAATAGTGGGGATCACTCCATAACCCGAAACAGAACAAAAGATGATAGAACGGAGCCTCTGCCATTGCTGTGTGAGGTAATTGGGATGAATCTGTGCGAAGAACACTGCCAGGATCATAGCAAGAACTGTGATCAAGTATACTTGACGCCAATACTAAAGTGAAAGGAAATAAAATTTTATTCCTTTTTTTAACAGGAAGGGAAAAGAAAGTAATTTTGGCTTCTATATTACACACTCCAAACTACTTGGTATCCTCACTTCCAAACAGTATTATTTACCTTCCTTAAAAAGTGCATATTCCATGTAACTGTTAAGTTTCCTAGCTGGTAAAAGACTGCATTTATTTCTACAAAAGCACTGAATACTTATTACATGCCAGGCAGTTAAAGTCCTGAAGAAACAAAGCTGACTATAACATGGACTCTGACACTGGGTGAGCTCATAGACTCCAGGAGGGGCAGACATGCAAACAAATGATCATATTCTAATGGTAAGTACTGTATCTGAGTTAGGAACAACTGAGTTGCTAGCCACTAAGGAGAGAACAATAAATGTTATTTAGGGTAACAATGCTTCACAGAGGAGGTAACATCTAAGCTAGGTCCTGAGGGATATATCAGACTGTATGGGAAGGAGGTCTCAAGGAAAAGTAGCAGCAAATGCAGCAGGGAGTTTGGAGAAGGGAGGCTGAAAGGCAGGCAAGGTCAGGCCACACTTTTTGAGCTTAACCATGTTGGCAATGGGGAACTGCAGAGTTTTTTAAGAATGGGATGGCGCCGGGCGTGGTGGCGCACGCTTGTAATCCCAGCATTCGGGAGGCTGAGACCGGAGGATCCGGGTTCGAGACCAGCCTCAGCTACCTAGTGAGGCACTCCGCAACTTAGTGAGACTCGGTTTCAAAATAAAGAATAAAAAATAGGGCTGGGGGTGTAGCTCGGAGGTAGAATGCCCCTGAGTTCAATCCCCAGTACCG